>OVAN01003641.1:0-28365 GCA_900406275.1 Anastatica hierochuntica
AGACCCCGTCAATCTTGCGGGCTAGGAGCGGTAGTTAGGTTTTTACAAATTCAAAACTTCCGACAACAATGATAGATCGCTTAACGGATGTTGAAACAATTATTGATGGAGGCCGAGTATATTTGACTTTCGTTTAGGGAGATATGGTGATTGAATACCGAGGAAAAGTTTTGGAATGTATTACCCGTATAACCACTAATATACATGGGCATGGTTCACTATTGGAGATTTTAATGAAATTCTAGGAAACCATGAAAAACGTGGCGGATTACGTAGATCAGAAACATCCTTTCTCCCGTTCTGTGCGATGATCAACTGCTGCATTTTGATCGAATTCCCCCACGTTTAGGGAGATTCGGTGATTGAATACCGAAGAAACGTTTGGGAATGTATTACCCGTATAACCACTAATAGATATGGGGTGTGGTTCAGTATTGGAGATTTTAATCTAATTATAGGAAACCATGAAAAACGTGGTGGACGACGTAGATCGGAAACATCCTTTCTCCCGTTCTGTGCGATGATCAATTGTTGCGGTTTGATCGAATTCCCCCACAAAGGAAATTTTATGTCCTGGGTAGGAAAACGGAGAAATGGGATGGTAAAGTGCAGACTAGATAAAGCTATGGGAAACAAAGATTGACATAGTCTTTTCCCATACACTATCATTAAGTACTTAAAGATGTGGGGGTCGGACACAGACCACTAGTGGCCAACATTCAAAAAATTCTCTAAAATTTTGGGAGATCCTTCATGTTTGATAAACGGTGGATAGGTAAACCTGGGCTAAAAGAAGCAGTAACATAAGGGTGGGGCACGAATATGTCAGACTCGAGAAAACCTTTGACCCGCCGTATCCAGAGTTGTCGTCATGTCATTTAAACTTGGAAGAAAGGCGCCATTTCCAATACGGAAAATCTCATAGAAGAACTCAAAGATCGTATCGATCAAGCCCAACCTGACGTACTTCTTATGAAGCGTTGAAGGAATTAAGAGATAAATTAAAAAAAGGAATTCCATGAAGAAGAAGTACTCTGGAAGCAGAAAAGCATGATTAATTGGTTGAAGGAGGGGGATAAGAATACAAAATTTTTTCATGCCTCAACCAAAAAAAGAAGAGCCAGAAATCGAATTATGAGATTAAAAGATCGAGATGGAGTCTAGACAGACAATGTGACTGGAATCGAACGAGTGGCGGTGGAATATTTAAAGGAACTGTTTTTCTCCTCAAAGTTGAATGAATATGATCGAGTACTAAACAATATTCCTGTGAAGGTTACAGAGAGAATGAATGGGATTTTGACAAAGGAGTTCTTCGAGGAAGAAATAAAGAAAGTCTTATTTTCAATAAAACCGAAAAAATCTCCTGGTCCTGATGGGATGACTGGCCTCTTTTACCGACAGTTTTGGGATGTCATAGTCAAAGATCTCATTAGCATGATGAAAACTTTCTTCGAGACAGGAAAGTTTGAAAGAAAGCTTAATGAAACTAATATTTCTCTGATTCCAAAAATGGAGAGACCAAGTGAAATGGTTGGTTTCAGACCTATTAGTCTATTTAACGTAGGATATAAAGTAATATCCAAAATTCTTAGTCGTCGACTAAAGAAAAATCTTCCAGAATTGATTTCTAAGACACAATTAGCTTTTGTGGCTGGTAGATTAATTATGGATAACATCCTTGTTGCGCAAGAAAACTTTCACGCCTTGAAAACCAATTCGGCTTAAAGAAAAAAGTTCATGGCAATCAAGACTGATATGAGCAAGGCGTATGATCGAGTGAAATGGGGGTTTCTTAGAGCCCATATGCTAAAATGGGCTTTAATAGTCGATGGGTAGAATGGGTTATGAGTTATATTACTATAGTGTTATATCGTGTCCTAGTGAATGGCACCCTCAAAGGCCACATACGACCAACCTGGGGCATCAGACAAGGAGACCAATATCCCCATATATACTTATACTATGTACAAAAGCCTTGGTCGCACAATTAGAAGACGCTTAATGAAATGAAAGGATACATGGTTTCAAAATCTCTTGGGCCGGTCCCCCAGTTTAACACTTTCTCTTCGCAGACGATAGTCTTTTTTTTCTTTTGTGCTTATGAGACACAAAACAAGGAAATTATTGATATCATCCAATCTTATGGAGAAGCTGCAGGATAAAAAAATTTACCTTGCAAATCATCAGTGATGTTCAAAAACAATGTTCGGAAACGATGTTCTGACATCTACAAAATCAGTCATTAAATTAACCTTAGGAATATACCAGGAAGGGGGTATGGGCACATGACTAGGACTACGTGAAACAATATGCGAGTCTAAGGTGCAAGTATTTGCTTTTACCCAAGATCGTCTCCAGAGCCGAATAAACACCTGGTCGGAAAAATTTCTGTCGAAAGGTGGAAAAGAGATGATGATCAAGTCAGCAGTGCATGCACTTCCGACTTACGTAATGTCGTGTTTATTACTCCTTAAAGAAATATACTCTAGGCTAAGTAGCGCAATAGCTAAATTATGGTGGAGCACGAAGTCGGATAGAAGGGGAATTCATTGGATTGCATGGGACAAGTTGTGTGTACAATTATCAGAAGGGGGGCTAGGGTTCAGAACTTTCAAAGAATTCAACCTAGCCCTTCTAGTGAAACAACTATGGAGATTATTACGCTATCCCAATTCCCTTGTGAGTAGAGTCTTAAGAGGAAGGTACTACATATTTGACAGCCCCTTGGAGATCTTAAAATCCAATCGACCGTCATATGGATAGCGAAGCATTTTAGCAGCAAAACCTCTCCTACTCTCGGGACTCCGAAAAAATATTGGGTTGGGTATGACCACTAAAGTTTGGAGCGAACCTTGTATCCCCGATATTCCAACTAGACCCTCTATGGGAGTACATGCTGAGAAAGATCCTCTATTGTATGTTAATGACCTTATTGGACCGAGTACAAAAGAGTGAAAAATTGATCGACTAGAGGAGTTATTTTCCCAAAAAGACATTAAATGCATCAAAGGAATAAGACCAACTAAAGCTTATTCTAGAGATGGATATAGTTGTTCGTTCACCACCTCTGGGAACTACACAGTTAGGTCAGGATACTGGACCGCGAGAGAACTATCTCGTCTTTCTTGTGACCACCCTGTTCAGGGACCTACAATGGCAACACTTTTGGCACAAGCTTGGAAATTAAAAACTACACGAAAACTAAAACATTTCGTGTGGAAATATTTATCAAGATATTTGGCAACCTGTCAAAGGCTACATTACATGCATATAAGTAATGATAAAAAATGTCCTGTATGTGGCATAAAAGAAGAATTTAGAAATCACATGTTGTTTGAATGCCCTCCAGCAAGAAAAGTGTGGGCATTAGCGCCTATTCCCTCATCTCCATCCATGTTCCCTCGACCCTCCCTATACAAAAACTTCTCATATTTTTTTTGGAAGGGAAAGAAAATTGGAACAAATGAGGAAGAAACTGTCTCCTTTTTGACAACTTTCGGGAACAAGTACAAAATATTTTATATCACGCCAACCATGAGGCAGACTTCTGGAGCAAGGCGAATGAAAGTATATTAGAAGTGGACCCACAAGCACCTAAAGAAACCGAGACCCCTGAGGCTATTCCCGTGACTCCTTGGACTGAAGATGCGCATGTATGCCAAGTTGATGGCTCCTAGAGTGTTGATGCTACTTTTAGTGGATATGGATGGACATACTCTATTGGAAGACGAATATATCAATTTGGATATCGAAGTGCACAAGCTAATCTCTCTCCCCTCCGCGCAGAGTTGGAAGAATTGATGTGGGCTATGAAATGTATGATTGCATCATCTACGGTGGAGATAGTCTTTGTAACAGATTGTATGCAGTTGATCTCGATGGTGTCTAACCTAGAGGAATGGCTAGCATTTACGTCAGAAATGGAAGATTTCCAATCATTTAAAAATATTTTCCCTTCGTTTCATATATTTTATATTTCTAGATATTTGAATGTTGCAGCAGACAATCTTGCCAAAACGGTAAGTTTAAAAATGTAATTGCTACTCATGTAAGAACCACGGTTGCCTCGCTCGCCTCAGAAAGGAACGACGGTCCGGATACTTAATAAATGAGTTTTGATGACAAAAAAGAGAGGTTTTAGTTAGAATTGTCTCTCATTTTAGAGACTTTAAGAGACAAGTTCTCCGATTGTTAGTTTTCTATTGGCCCATTGTTGTTTTTCTTATTTAAATTAAATAATATAAATAGACATGTTAAGATATTAAAAAAAATTGGTGAGAGACTTAGGGGCCGATTGTTAAGGGTTGTGATTGTTATCTTTTTGCCGTAAACTTTTAAATCTTTTGGCTGTAAAGACATTTTACTGTAAAAGTTGTGACTTTTAATTTCACTATATGATTGATTTTTAAANTACTTTATTTGATTTTGTTTTCAAAAGACAAACCATAATATATTTGAAATTGCACAAACTATGATACTACAAATTATGATATATATATATATATATATATATATATATATTAAAAAATTCAATGTTGTTTTTTCAATTAGTAATGATATTATTTAAGAAATGGATCTCAGTAGAATCAGAAAAATATAAAAATTATTAATTGAAAAAATATTTTGTGATTTCAAATTGTTATATTCTCATAGAGAGATCTTAATTTCTTTTGGAGAAAAGTGAAAAACAAAAATGTTGATTTTAGAGTTAAAAGCCTTATAAACGAGGCTGTTAAAAAACAAAAGAAGCAAAGAATAAAACAAAAAGAAAAACTGTAAAAATTTTTAAATTAATTAAAGCCAAAAAGTAGATTGGAAATTATATGACTGTTAAAACTGTAAAAATGGGTTACAGTCACCACAGTCCAATCCCAATCACCCTCCTAGTTTGAGATACTATCCGTTGATGATGCTCTAAGATCCCTTTGAGATCAACAAATTATTTTTTCCTAAGTAAATCTGCACAAAGCTCCAACCTAGATTCTAATGCTTCTGCTCTCTCCTTGCTTCCTGTAATTTTCTTCTGATACTCATGTTGGAGTGCTAATCAATGAAATTGCTTGGTTCTTTGCTAGACTTTTCTTGTCTTCTGAACATAACTTATATTTTTGTTTTTCTTCTCTCTTTCCTCTACTTTTTCTTGTGAAGGGCTTTAATCTGAATTTTGCTTGATCAATAACCTTAGATACACTCCAACACTACTGTTCGAGTGTGGTTTTAACCGATAAGCTAATTGATTACGGAATCTCGATTAAACACTTTGATAATTTCATCATCTCGCTTCAATCTGAACCTTGCTTGATCAATAACCTTAGATACACTCCAACACTACTTTTTGGGTGTAGTTTTAATTGATAAGCTAACTGTTTACGGAATCTCGATTAAACTTTTTGATCATTTCATCATCTTCGGTTCAAATTCAATTTTTGAGACAATAAGAAACTTAAGGTACTTGTAAAGTAAGTGAGACAAGACGAAAAAAAATGTCTACCCAATATTCACTTCTCGATGTGAGATGACTACATTTCTAGGGTTGGATACGATCCAATAATCCACTATCAAAGGTTTACACCAATTGAGTATGCCAACAATATTCACCTTTGAAGCACAAACACTAACACCCGAGAATGACCATCTCTATATGTTTACCAATCTAGGTTCTCCTATTGTTTTTACATCTCCTTAAGCTCTAACAATTGTTGTCTCTCTGAAGTATAGGAAAACCATCTTATCTTCTTCCAATTAATCTCATCAACTTATTGTCCAGATAATACCTTATTCATGTCACTAGAAGTACTAACCAAAGCTTCTCTTTTCCCCTTGCAAGTTCTCAACTAAGATATCTTTGATCTATCAAGAGATATCTTCAAGAAGAGATGTTCCAGAGACGAATTTGTCTCCACCACCAGCCTTTAACTGAGAAGACCTTCACGCTATAACCTCATGTAATTGCTTCTCTTTATCACAAGTGCATCAATAGAAAGAAAAAAAATGCTAGCATACCTTGAACATAATGTAACTGTGAATGTGATATAGTAAAGAGCATAAACTTGACAAGGGAAGAATTTTCTTAGAGTTTTAACCGTGTCTGAATTGTCTTAACGAGCTTTAGTATATACGTTATTTACCAATTTCTAGTTTCACATTTATGAAAACCTTAATAAACAAACAATCTCATTAAACCGTAAGTGTACAATTATGTCGATTACTGTATTTAAGGGTCGAACCAAAAGAACAAGAAATTCAAACGTTATAATTGTGGCAAATTTTCTTAAGCTGAGCTTATAAGTGAAAAGGTGATTAATACTTCTAACTACTAAACTAGATGGAACAAGACGTAAGCATACCTAGAACAAATGGAAACAAGACAATGATGAAAGAAGATGGACCACATATCAAAAGGAAAATCGATTTAGGAAAATTCAGTGGTTAATTCATGCAATATATAACAAATAATCAAGTGCTATTCGTTAACATGAGTTCTAAGTAGAGGTGTCAAAATGAGCTCGTAGCTCATGAGCCAACTTAACTCGGCACTGATTTTAGTGAGTCTGAACTCTATATTTTAAGCTCATTTGATATATGAGCTTAATGATCGAGTTTAAATGAGTTGACGGGTTAAGTGAGCGAGTTTTAAAGGTTCATGCGCTAGTTCACTAAGAAAGAAATTTTTTAACAATTTAAAATTATATTTACATTATATATAATAATTATAGATATATGTGAAATAATATCGATAACAAATATTTAAAACATATTAAAAATAGAAATTATCCATTTAAGTTTATCCAATATATATGTGAAGTAGTATCTATCTAAAAAAAGATTATCAATGGTCCATCTAAAGACTCTCATGCACAAGGGGAATAAAAAAATCCTATGATGTTTTGTTTTTTGTTTTTAATTTAATTTAATTTTATTTATGAATTTCAACATAGACGTAGTTGTTTAGTGTTGAGATTTGGATTGTCTTTGTGTTTGGATTTGGATTTTTCATATTTGGATTCATATCAATAATGAAAATTTTGGAGATTTTAAAATTTGTTAATGATTGTTTTATTTTTTTATTAGCTAGAAATTTTTTATTATTTTAAATATTTTATTTATAATATTAACTCGCGGGCGAACTCATTTAGCTCACGAGTTTGGTGATCTGAGTTTGATGTAAGGTTTGAAACTCATATAATAAATGAGTTGAGCTGTATTGAGCCGTAAAAGATGCGAGTTGATGAAGAGCTGGGCCGAACTAAGCGAGCTAACTCATTTTGACACCCCTAGCTTTAAGGTTGGAGTAGTCTATTCTCATAGATACTAATCTCATATGATTTAAGCGAGCTAACTCATTTTGACAAGTCCTACTTACTCTAACATCTCTCTGACAAAAGGAATAAGATAGCAATTGTTTAGGCTCACTTAAGTCACTTAAATCAAAGATCAATGAGTGAAATCAACTTGTTTATGCATAAACTTCTTGCAGACATTTATCAAACACTTTCGGCCATAATTGGTCCTAAGGTTTCAATGTAAAAATGTGTCAACTTTCTCTTAGGAATTGGTTCAATCTATGCATAATCATTAAATAAGATCTCAAACAATCATTTTCCAATTGTTAATCAAACATAACATACATGATTCTTCTATTAGGCATTTTCATCGAACACCTTTGGGTGATGATTGGCCGTAAAAGTTCTAAGAAAAAAGTGATCAATTGTAGTCTAGATTTCCATGATGCATATTAAATCATAAGCAATCCTTAACAATCACTAATCGACCATTAAAATTACATATTATCCTAAATAATAATCCATAAAAGACTACTCACTAACACCATTGAAATCCAAGGAGTTGTCTTTAATTCTTGAAGAACCATGATAGAAGAAGAGTAGAAGAAATAAATATGATGAAATCTAAAGAAAAATAATACAAATGCAAGAAGTACAAAGAGTTTATATGCTAAGAACAATTAAAGTTACAAGAAAATCTAACTTATGTAGCTTAGGGTTCACAATATCCAATTAAATTGCATTTATAAGCTTTAAAAACTTATTGGCTCGATCCGGGTTGAAATCACCTAAAGCTTGCAACTTTGATTTGAACTAAGATTGAGTTAGGTATGAAAACCAAATTTCTTAACCTATTCCAGGAGGCTTTCACATTTTTCTTCTCCGGCTCAGTTCAGTGTGCGAGTTTAGTTGGCAAGTTGAGTCGCTAAATATGTCGTCGGTATTTCCTTCATAATTTTTTAACCACTTACTAGAATGACCTCAAACTAGCGTTTAACTGAAGCTAACTCAATTTATTCCGGCGTATCAGAATCTCAAAATAAAGTAGGCACAAAAGACCTCATTTACTTGCAATCTATCAGCTACTTGGCTTGCTTCAGCTCTAATCTTCTTTGACATGTCTTCAATGATTTTCTTGCATATTTAAATTGTTAATCAAAATGAATTGAAGTCGGGCCTTACTAAAAAAATGATTCAATTTCATTTACCAAAAGATGGGTTTAATATGAGTACTGAAGGGTTTCTATCTGACACAATAGTTTTAACACTTAAACTGATTATTTTGGAAGATGTTGAGATCAATTTGTGTACAGATATGTAACCAATTTCAAAAGGCTCCATAATGTTTCTTCCTTCTCCAATTCAGTTAGCAAGGCGAATTTTTCTGGAATTTTCTTCTTCTTCACTTCAATATGGGTATTGAATTCCCATACTGATGTGGTGAGGCTCCCACAGTTTTCTTCCTAGGTCCTATAATTTGGTGAGTTCGGCTTTGATACCGTATTGTCCCTAGTAAACTTCTTCTTCCTTATATCGGAGTATGTACCAAATTTTAATACCGAATCCATATCACTTTGCATCTCTTTACTCCTTTGTGTATCGATCCATTCTAAAGTATTCCCAATTGATTCATAATTCTTTGGACACCTAAAACACATGAAAACAAACCAAATGCAATGTAGAACACCTATTTTATACAAGGGAATCCTAAAACATCCAAGGATGCAAACTAACATAATATGAGTGGATTATGTACAAATATGGAAGAAAGTGGATTGAAAATCTAAACAATATGCGCATATAAACTCCATCAAACTTGACTTTTGCTTGTCTTCAAGCAACACCAAAAATCAAAACTCAAAGAGTAGTTTGAAGGCGGGGAGTTATTGAAAAATCAAGCATTAAAATGCCTCAAATCTGATTTCTTAAAGAAGTATTAACAAGGTGCATGAATCAAACTTTGCACCACTAAATAAAATCATAGATGGTCACGGGGAAGAGTCTCTTTTACCGAGACTCTTCCTCAGCTTTGATTCACCATTCTCCTCTTGGTTACTTTTCGTTGTGTTTGGAGGATAACCTCATATATATATATATATGAAATGGACAAGTGATATAGCTCCTCTTTGTAGAGATTTTCGTATGGACTTAAGCCCAATTGAAATATCTTTGACTTGGTTGACCCAAAAGCCTAAAGATGTATCAATTCTCCACCTTGGGCTTTGGTCACTCATGGCAAATCCTTCCCTTGTATTCTATTTCTACTTGTTAAGAATTAACACATACCATGAGAACATGATTTTTCTTTCTTTCTCGCATCAAACACGAGTTCAAAACCTTTGCAATTATGCAAAAGCTCTTTGATTTTCGACAAATTCATCGTCGTCTACCATGAGAACATGATTTTTCTTTCTTTCTCGCATCAAACACGAATTCAAAACCTTTGCAATTATGCAAAAGCTCTTTGATTTTTGACGAATTCATCGTCTGCGTATCTCCACGTATCAATTTACCTTAATTTTGAGATTCTCATACTACCTCTGTTGTTGTTTCTTTTGGCCGAATATGAAACTTGTTGCCTTGACCAACATTTGAGTCTCTCACCGCCTTTACCAGCGTCACACATCTCACCCAATTTCTTTATTCTTGAGTGATCTGCCACTGAGAATAAAAAACATGTTTGCATGTAACTTTGTTGTCATAATCAAGCTTAGATCCATCATTATCAAGAATACAAAATTTCATTTTTTGTTTCGTATCTAACCATGGAAGCCATTTAAATTGATCCTCCGACTTTTTTTCTTCCGACTTCATTGTCAATCATCGCGTAACCGTCCTCATCGACAAAATCCAGTCTTTTCCATATGTGTCTAGACTTCACCGGTCTTCTTCTAGACTTGTCCAAACTTTACCATCTTCTCTCATTTTTTCCACACTTCACCAGCCTTCACCAATCTTCTTGTAGAATTCATTAAACTACACCGATTTTCACCAATATTCTACCATACTTCACATATTTTCACAGTCTTGTACCAAACCCTAACAATCTTCTTCTATACCACACCAGACTTGACCATCTTATTGATGCTTTCTTCTCGAAACTTGACCATCCAAAACCTTTTGTCAATTTCCCATATTTGACCATCTGATCTATCTTTGCAGCGAGGTGACAAAGCCCCAAAACCATCTAGCAATTTCCATATTTTACCATCTTAACTAGTTAATCAGCGAAAACACATAATCCTTCACTCTTGAGGCAACCTTGGTTCTTCCTGTGAAAAAAGCTGAAAAATCAACATCAGTTTTCTTGAGATCTCATTTCACAAACCGTTACTTGAGATCTTATATTTTTCATCTTGAACGTAAGTCATGTCCTCGTCATGCTAAAAAAGATCACTCTTGAACACAACCGCCATTTTAACCAGCGAAATACGCCGTTCAACTTTTAACCTTGTCAGGAAGACTTTAAATACAATCATTTGTCAATCATCTGATATAACACAATCTCAAGCATGCATTCCTCTGGGGTAAACATCAACTACATGAAAAACATTGTGCACTACTTTTACTAGTAAGCAAACTCCACCTACATTTACTGCTTACATCATCATACTTTTAGACTTGAAACCAGAACCTTTTTTATACAACATCAAGACTTCGCCGTACCTCTTATATAAATGAACTCCTCACTTGCATGTCTGCAAGAAAATCCTCGCCGAATTTTTCCAAAGTCATATTATGATGCACACGAAACATACCAAAACATAACTTATTCTTGTCACCAAATAGAACATGCTTTTCAACATCTTTGTATTTTGATTATGTGGTCTACGACGCGTTTAAGACGAATCCAAACTTGTTCCATAAGAAATAGGCCTCAAACCTTCTTTAAATAGCACACCTTGAGACATTCTCCACACTCTTCAATCATGTCTCCTTTCCACTTTTGAAGATTTCGTTCTTGTTTTTGGAAATCTTTCATCTCAAGCTCACTTAACTGAGCTTCACACAAAACTCAGAAAACCATCCACTTTCCTTCTTTAAGCTGCTTCTTCTGTTTCACCAATGATTTAACTTGAAATTGTTTTACCCAATTTCTCATCTTCCAAAGATCACAGTCTTAAGATTTTCTTTAACAAATTTACATGTACCTTTTTTGCACCGCTGTTTACACTTAACATAATATGTCGTCTAACACCCATTGATAAAAATATTTTCAACACAATAACTCGGTACATTTGCTTTTGAGGTCACATTGTCATGTTCTTCTAGTTTTTTTTCCTCCAACTAAAGTATCTTCCCCTTTGACGATTATTCACATCACTCTTGGATGATGTGATTTTTCTTATTAAAGTTTCCTGAGTTACCAACCATCAAACAAAATTAGAAAATTATGATGCAACAAAACCATTTCCTAAATCTCTAAAATGGATAACTCCACTTGGATCTAATGTCTCTTGAGAAAAATGATCTTGTCTCTTGAAAATTAGTCACAAAATTGAGTCAATAACTTTACCATTGCATTTGGATTAACACATTTGATTCTTATTAAAGATCTTGTACTTAGCTTGTACCCAAAGCGCATAAATTATGACATACAAATTTGTTCCAAACAGTCACATTGCATACTACTCTACATCACATTGACATTCTAGAAAATAATCCATTCTTTATGTGTTTAATCAGCTCCAAACTTCCTTTTAAGCACAACTCATGATTGAACTTGTTCAAGCTCATTCATATAATCTTTAATCTTGACACAAGGAACTATGAGTTTTCAACATCTTCACTTCTTCTAATGTTGTAAGTGAATGAAAGACGTAACATGCTTAGTAGGTTAAATAACCTTCTCTTGTTCTTCCATAAAAAATTGACCATCTGCCAAACCAAAAGATTAACCCTGATAAATAAACCTAAAAAAAACACTTCCAAACCCATTTCAAAGACTTAAATCCTCTATGATAATCACTAGTAACCTTGCTTACTCCACCTGAGACCAATGGTTCTTATTATGTCAGATTCATGTAAACACAATAATTTTTTTCCAACAGAATATTCTCCATGTGTTACAGTAAACACAGGTATGCAAACTTGAAGTCCATGTTACCACCATCTTGTTAAGACAATTCCTTTTGAAACATTAACTGAAAAACTTTTAGTTTACCCTCAAGCTCTCGCTGTTTCACCTTCTGTATAAGATATTTCATGTTCCAACACAAATGTAATTAAACAAAAAATCTTAGCATCCACATTTCACTACTCTTGAAACATTCTTGTAGCTACAAGAAACTAATGAACCTTCATATACTCGAACATCATCATCTGCAGAACTCTCAAGTTTCCTTGTTTCATCAACTTTCCTTAGATACAAATATGGTTTTCATGCAAATTATCCATGCTTTTACAGATCATTATTGAAAACAACAACCTTTGAAATCTTCGTCGACTTTCCTTTGCTACACCAAACTTTTTGTTCTGAAACAATACCCATTTACCCCTTTCTGAAACCCAAAACCTTCACTATTTTCCAATCTCATTGCATCTCCAACTCAACTTTATATTCTACTCTAGAATTGAGTAAGTCCAAAATAGAGTTGGGTTATTATCTAATTTTCTCCAACCCTACTCCATTTCTTACTCCAAAATTGAGTAAAATATAAGATTGCTCCATAAATGGAGTAATCTTATTCATCACTTCATTTTGGAGTTACTCAATTGGAAGTTAGAAATAGAGTAGGCTAAGAGCAAAACCAAACTCCTTTTTAGTGTTATCCATTTGGAGTAAAAAAATTGAATAATACAATGGAGATGCTCTGAATTCTTATTTTTAAGGTGTCCCCCAATCCAAAAGTTCTGAGTTTCCCAATTGTCAACAACTTTACATTCACAACATGTATTCATACATAACAAATTTCTACAACTCAAACTAAACTGAAAAATAACCTGAGAAAGGGCACAAAATCGACCTCTCTCCAACAACCTAAAGCTCTGGTACCACTTGCGGAGGAATTCAATATGAATCTCACTTGATCAATTAACCTAATACATTGCAAGTCTACTCTCAGGTGTGGTTTTAGACGATAAACTAACTACTTACAGAATCTCGATTAAAATGCTTTGATCGTTTCATCATCTCGATTCAAGTTCAATTTTTAGATTATGAGAAACTTGAGGTATTTGTAAATTAAACGAGACAAGATGCAAGGAAATGTTCACCCTGAGTTCACCTTTCAATTTTAGATAGCTACTTTTCATGGGTTGGATACGATCCAACAATCCACTATCAAAGGTTAGCACTAATTGAATACATCGACAACGTATGAACGTAAATCCCAAAGGGAAAAGTCATCTTAGAACCCAAAGTTCAAACACCTGAGAATGACCCTCTCTATAGTTTACCAAGCTAGGTTCTCTTAATAGTTTTTCATTTTCCGTAAATTGTAACATGTGGTGTCTCTTTGAAGCACAAGAAAATCATATTGACTTATGCCTAAAGATATTATCACCTTATTGTCCAAAGAATGCCTTATTTATGTTACTAAAAGCAGCAATACGAGCTTCTCTTTGCCACTCACAAGTTCTCAACTAAGATATCTTGGATCTTTGAAGAGCAATCTTCAAAAAGAGATATTCTGGAGACGAATATATCTTTACCACCAGCTAACATACCTTGAGCTTCCTATAATCGTGAACGTAACAGAGTAGAAAGCACAAATTTACAAAGAAAGATTTGCTTTAGACTTTTGACCATGTATGAATCACAGGGAAGAGTCTCTCTTTGACGGATGTGACTGTTCATTTTTGTTGCATAAGACCAAGAACCTCATTGCCTTTGATTCACCAAAACAAGACTACTCTTTCTCCTTTACTTGCTCTTTCTCTCTTCTCCTTCTCTCTCTTTCTTGGATGCTCTTCCTTGTGTGTTAAAGATATTCTCATATATATATATATATATATAAGCTTACTCAAGTATTGTGTGGCTACACTGTCTATTAATTTTTGTTAACAAGAGTAAGCTAAGGTTTTATGTTTCCAAACTAGGATTAAAATCTTAAACACAATACTCACCAAAAAAAAGTTAAGTAAAAGAACAATTATTGTAAAGCGGAAAGATTATTAACTAGTTTGATGAGGTTTTATTTTTACTAGGAGAGAATTCGTGCAATGCACGAGTTTTTTTTTATTTATATCCTAAATAAAATTATTGATATAAAATACTTATTAAATTAATGATTAAATTATTGATATTCTCATGTGATTGATTTTTTCTATACATTATTTTTTAAATATCTATTTGCACTCAGATGTTTTTTATTTATCCAATTTTTAATACTACAATAATTTAAACTTCGTTAATTTACTATAGTAAACTTTTGTTTTGAAATGACTTTCATTTATTTCATCTTCTATTTCGTTTGGTTTTTCTATTTTTCATCTTCTACTTCTCTTTACACGATGAATTTGTTATCTTCGATAACTTTAAAATGTTATGACTTTTTAAATTTAATTTTCTAAATTTTTTGATGCTATTTCTCAATGATTGATATTCTCATGTGATTGATTTTTTCTATACATTATTTTTTGAATATCTATTTGCACTCAGATGTTTTTCATTTATCTAATTTTTAGTACTACATTAATTTTAAACTTCGTTAATTTACTATAGTAAACTTTTGTTTTGAAATGACTTTCATTTATTTCATCTTCTATTTCTTTTGGTTTTTCTATTTTTCATCATCTACTTCTCTTTACACGATGAATTTGTTATCTTCGATAACTTTTAAATGTTATGACTTTTTAAATTTAATTTTATAAATTTTTTGATGCTATTTCTTTTTCAGTTTGATACCTTATTTTTTTCTTTATTTGCAATGAGATTGATGAATCACTGCTAATTCGATGATGATAATTAAATCAAACGAAAAAATTAAATTTTAATTGAATTTAATATTTTCAATATATTTTTTTATTAATTTGAATTTAGTTTAGTTTTTTTTACTACGGCTTAAATATTTTTACAAGAAAATAATTATTAACCAATTTATATGTTTAAGTAATTGACATATGTCAAACTTTTATTTGGTCTTAAATGATGATGTGTCATCATCGGAGAGACTTCCTTCATCTTTTATTATATAGATTCAGTTGATTTTTGTAAACTTGTTTTTTTTGTTAAAAGCATATATGGCCAATGTATTTGTTACCTCTTACAAAATATTAAATATTTCAGTCAGAGTCAATTTATATTTAAAGGTAATACACGACCGCGTGAATAGTTTTTTAATTTTTATGTATTCAATTTATGATTGATCATGTTTAGATTTTTTGAGTATCAGGTTAGGGGTTTTTTATTATCTCGAGCTTCGGGTTCGATTTTAGGTTCAGAATTTTTAGATTATTCAGTTATTTTGAACTTTAGGATCGGATTTTGGTTAGAAATTTTTGGATTTTTTCGGATACCCTTACGAGTTTGGATATGGGTTCGGTTTGGATAATATTCGATACCCGAAATATAGCGAAACAAAACTCGTTGCCCGTTAGGGTATCTCTTTATTTAAGAACATTAGAAAACTAAACTTAAATTTATAGTTTACATAAACATTTTTAAAGGCCGCATCTTTATAACTATATTTTTTAATGTTTTCGAAAACTTTTTGATTTGTGAAGGAGTAATTAGAGTCAACTTTATTTCTTTTAATTCATTAGATAGATACATTAGTTACATTTAATAAAAAATTTAAAACACGTTCAATTTAAAAATTCATACATAAAAAAATGTTGCCTATTTCTTTTTTAATAGATAAGGGGGGTTATTGGTTTTATGGCATTAAAAACTGTAAAGACTTTAAAATAAATGAAAGTCTTTAAAGTTAAAATTTTGCCAATCATGTTTAACTGTCCAAAAATCTTTCACAGCCCCTAAAATCTCTCACAGCAAAATTATCTCTCTTTCTACTCTACGCTTTGATTTTTTTAAAAGTCTACAATTTATGACTTTTTGTTTTTTTTTTTTAAGTCACAGCATTTAAAGTAGCAACCAATATTTTAAAATATAATTTAATAGCAATAGTTTACAGCAAAAGTTCTAAACAATCACCCTCATGATATGAATAAAAGAGAATAACATCTTTTTTAAAAAATATAATTTTAAAGATGTTAAGTATTTAAAATGGGAAAATGATGTCGAAGGCGACTATGGCTTGGGGATTTTGACGATATTTTGTCGGAGGCTGGTGAACCGACGAGAGCTTAACCTCCGAGTCTGGAGATGGAGGATTTGGGTTCTGTTGAGTCAGATTGGAGAGATCTTATGGCTCGTGTCTGCGATTTGGTTTTGGATGCGGAGATCTCTTTCGAAGGAGCCGCAACGTATGGGATCTAGGGCGGTGATGATTCAATTGGGGATGTGCTTATGGATTGTGAGACGAGGAGTCTCGCCAATCAAGGACCAAAGGTTCTGTGGTTGTGGATGTGCGTGGGATAAGTTATCGCATCTGTTTTTGAAGCTTTTTGACTTGTTTTTGAGAGATGATGTCAAGATCTTCAAAGATCTGATGGTGTAATTGAGATGGAATTTTTCCTTGCATGGAGATCGGGGGATTCACGGAGCAAGAGGGTTCTGGCTTGATGGATTTAGCAAGCAAGCTAGATGGTTGGTGATTTTCATTGGTGCTGACAAAGGGAGTCTGTGCAGATCTCGTAAGATCTGGGTTGTCAAAGGGGAGGACTTGGATTGGGGAGGTTCAACTGGGATCTGGTTTTCAGTGGTGGTGTCGCGAGCTTATTGGCGTCGACTCTACCTACGGATTTCCTTGGAGACAGAACGAGATTTGATGGCATTAAAAGAGATCGTTGGGAATTTTTTTTGCGGAGATGATGACAATGGTGGTGTTATGGTTTCCAGCCGATGCCAGTGGAGTTATCTGGCAAGATGGGTCCGTGTGTGGGTCCAGTGAGAGGGATTGTCTTCGTGTAGGAGAAAGATTTTTTTGTGCCTGGTGTATGAAAATTGAATTGGCAGACAATTGATTTTCTTCCTTTAATTATAAGTTTTAGACGTGTGTTCTTTTTGTTCGTAATTCTCATTTGGTCAAAAGCAGTTTTGTTTGGACTATTTAAGGACAATGAGGTAAGACAGGTGTTGGTGAAAATATGGTTATGTGATTCATCCTCTGTATGTAGTTCAGTGAATCAAATACAACTGAAGGAATATTGGCTTTCTTTTAAATGTTACATGAGGCAAACATGGGAACGAGTAAGTATGTGTGTCACAGTGATGAAAAGTGGTCTTTTTGGGTTTAAGATTTTGGTAAGCTCTGGTTGTAAGGATAAAGTGATGGTTCTCGGATTTTTAGAAATGGGTGGGGCTATATCGGCCTGGGTACTCTTTAAGCTTCGACGGGTGAACAAATGGCATGGCTATGATTCGAGCACTCAAATGGGTTTTAATATGCATGGGAATGTGGTTCTCTTGGGACCACCGGCATGTCCACGAAGATTCTGAGCTGGAACTGTCAAGGTCTAGGGGATGACTTGCCAGGAGATACTTTACGGGACATATGAAAAAGATTTAAACCTGATATTTTGTTTTTTTCGGAGACTAAATAATCATGTGTACTTTTGAAAAAAATTTCAACTTCACTTTGGTTATGATAATTTGTATACGGTTGATCCTATGGGAACAAGCGGAGGTCTAGCTATTTTATTCAATAATGAAATAAAGCTGGAAGTTGTTTTATCTACTAATTGCATCATTGATGTTAATGCTTCTATTTATGGATTCAAACTTCTTATTTCTTTCGTTTATGGGGAACCTATGGCTGCGGAACGGTATAAAGTTTTGGATCAATTGATGCAAATAGGAACACAACGAATATCTTCTTGGATGATGATCAGTGATTTAAATGAACTTACTGGAAACCATGAAAAAAAGGAGGGAAAATGATATCCGCAGCATCTTTTGTACTTTTCAACCAGATGCTTGGGCATTGCAGGATGACTGAATTTCCGTGCTCTGGAGATAAACTTTTAAGGAAAGGAACAAGAAACAAACAAAATGTCCGCTGAAAATTGGACAGAGCGGTAGGTAATGAGGATTGGCACAATGTGTTTGAATATTCGAAGGTCGAATATTTGGCTAGAATAGGTTCAGATCATCGACCGATTCTACTGACTTTTAATTACAAGCCGGAAAGATATCGTAATCATTTTCGGTTTGATAAAAGATGGATTGGTAAGGAGGGATTGGCAGAGGCCATAGAGACTAGATGGAAGCGAACGAGGAATTTTAGGGAACCCATGTTTATGGATAAAATACAAAATTGTAGGAATTCCATCTCTTGGTGTAGGAAGAATAATGTTTTACCAGGCAAAGAAAATTTGGAGGCTTGGCAAGCTAAATTGGAGGAAGCTCAAAATGATGACTCCATAAGTCCAGAGACTATCTTACAAATTAAGGGGAAACTGCAAGAAGTATACAGAGATGAGGAAATATACTGGAAACAAAAAAGTAGGAATTTATGGCTGAAAGAAGGGGATAGGAATACAAAATTTTTTCACGCTTCGACAAAACAAAGTCGAGCACGAAATCGGATCACAGGTTTATTTAATATGCAAGGAAACTAGGATGAATCACCGGCAGGAATGGAGAAAATAGCAATTGAATATTTTGATGAGCTATTTAAACCTACTACGACAGGTGATTTCTCACTGGTTCTCTAGAATGTTGTACCTGTTATTACAGACACTATGAATCGGACATTAACCAAGGATGTTATGGAGGCGGAAGTGAAGAAGGCGTTATTTTTTATGCATCCGGAGAAAGCTCCAGGACCAGATGGGATGACATCATTGTTTTTTCGAAGATATTGGGGAATCTTAAAGGATGATTTGGTCATGTTGGTTCGTAATTTTTTCACGTCAGGCAGATTTGATGATCGTCTAAACGAGACGCATATCTGTCTTATACCAAAGACGGATGACCCAAAATGGATGACAGAGCTCAGGCCAATAAGCTTGTGTAACATGAGCTATAAAATTATTTCTAAAATTTTGTGTCTGCGGTTAAAGCATATACTTCCCCGAGTAATTTTTGAGACACAATCAGCGTTCGTATCAGGGAGATTAATGACAGATAACATTTAATAGCTCAAGAAATGTTTCATGAGTTACGTACCAATCAGGCATGCAGATATGAGTTTATGGCCATAAAGACGGATATGAGTAAAGCTTATGACCGCGTAGAATGGCCTTTCTTGGAAGCAGTTCTTAGACGGATGGGATTCAATAATTTGTGGATTTCTTGGTTGATGTGGTGTGTTTGATCAATGTCATAATGGACAACCGACAGGACACATTGTTCCACAAAGACGACTCACACAAGGAGACCCTCTTTCACAATATTTGTTTATTATATGCACGGAAGTGCTAATTGCCAATATAAAACGGAAGGAAATGAACAACGCTTTAATAGGGGTTATGATAGCAAAACATAGTTCGATAGTATCACACTTACTATTTGCGGATGATAGTCTCTTCTTTTGTAACGCGGAGGATACACAATGCCAAGTAATCTTGGACGTCTTACGGGATTATGGGAATGCCTCCGGTCAAGTCATTAATTTTGACAAATCATCAATTATGTTTGGCAAGAATGTCACAGAACGTACAAAAAATTTGATAAAAGCTAGAATGGGCATTATGAAGGAAGGTAGGATGAGATCATACTTAGGAATCCTTGAGAGTCTAGGAGGCTCAAAAAGCCAGATTTTCAATTTTGTTAGGAAACGTTTAGGAGACCGAGTCAATGGTTGGTCCTCAAAGTTTCTATCAAAAGGGAGGAAGGAAATTCTGATTAAATTTGTTGCCCTTGCACTCCCCAAATATATAATGTCATGCTTCAAGCTCCCCCAAGATTTAACTAAAAATTTAACCAGTGCGATTACCCAATTTTGGTGGAGCTCCGATGGATGTAATCGCGGTCTCCATGTGGTTGCATGGGAAAAATTATGTGTTCCTAAGGATGAAGAAGGTTTAGGCTTTAAATCTCTAGATAGAAGACTTTAACACAGCTTTATTGGCCAAACAGTTATGGAGACTCATTCAGTTTCTTGGCTCATTGGTCGCCCGGATATTAAAAGATAGATACTACAGTAAGTTACATCCCTTACAGGCAAAGAAGTTGTATTCTCCGTCCTTTGGATGGAGAAGCATTATTGCAACACAAGAATTACTCAGACAAGGTTTTCGAGTAAGGATAGGCGCTTGGATTAACACATCAGTGTGGAATGACCCATGGATACCGGATACGCGGCCATGACCAGCACGTGGACCGGGAAGTGATTGACACCCTACACTTGAGGTGCATCATTTAATAGATCCCACAACAAGGCAGTGGTGTGTACCAATTCTATGACACCTTGTGGTACCAGAGGATGTAGATTTAATTCGGGGTATCCAGCCAAGTCGTTTTCCAACAAATGATGGCCTGGTATGGAATTTTACAAAATCGGGTCAATATACAGCTAAATCAGGATATCAGCTTCTCCACTCAATGGAGGTAAATCGAATAAATAATTATGGTTGGGGGCCGAGTCTGGATGTTCTAAATGCATATGTATGGAAGACAAGATGCCCTCTAAAAATACAACATTTTCTGTGGCAAATACTCACAGGGAGTCTGGCGGTAACTACGAGACTTGTAACAAGGGGGATACAATGTGATACTAGGTGCAAGCGTTGTGGTACCTCTGATGAAACAATCAATCACATATTTTTTGAATGCCCGTCAATTGAACAAATCTGGGCAATTTGCACAAATCCGACACGACCAGAGAGTTTCCCAACTGAATCAATTTATTCTAATATGGATTTTTTTTTGGAGAAACCCTCTACGAAATACGGATCGGGATAGTCATGATATGTTACCATCAATTTTGTGGTTTATATGGAAAGCAAGGAACCAAAAAATTTTCCATGGGACACAAATAGATATCAGAGAAATACGGAGAAATGCAGAAATTGAATTCCTATCCTAGAAAGAGGCACAAATACTACGATTACCACCCGTACAATCTGATAACACAAGGGCTAGGGAACCCGATGAAATCTATTTTCGGTTGGATGGATCATGGAAAAAACAGGATCCCACTTCGGGCCTTGGATGAGTTTGTCTAGATGGAGATGATAAGATAATATTACTTGGGGCAAAATATCATCAAAGGAGCTTGTCACCTTTATATTCAGAGATGGAAGCATTATTATGGGCGATGTTAGATATTCGAAATAAAGAGATATATTGCCAACATTTCGAGACAGACTGCATGAAACTCATCACAATCACTCAAAAACCAGAAGACTGGCCAACTTTTTGTACACTCATTCAAGATTTCCGAAGATTACAAGAACACTTCCCAGATTTCACTTTATCTGGTATTCCGCGCACGAAGAATTTGCAGGCAGATTGTTTAGCTCGGAGCGCTCGGATTTTATTTCATGATTTAACATTTGTAGACACTAAGCCTTCTAGTTGGATTATCAACCATGGAGTGGTGTTCTAATTAATGTGTGGTTGCAAAAAAAAAAAGATATGAGTTATTTATATTTGGTCGACAAGATTTGAAATGGTTACAAATGAAAAAAATCAATAAAATACAACCAAAAGCTTAAACAAACCGTTAGTTAATGCATGGATCAAACTCCACTCGCACTACAAGCAAAAAAAAAAATTTGATTGAATATCATATGGTTGGAAAACCTCAAGAAAAGTAGGAGACTTCACATACATAACATTAGTTAATGCACTAATGTCTTTAACGCTATCATAACAACCACCACCATGGTTTGGTGGGAGGAGGTGAGCCTCGTGGTGGTGGTGGTGGAGATTTCCTATAATAAAAGGCTCTGTAAGCTTGGGGAGGATGAAGGTCAACAGGAGGATAGATCGGAGTTGGAGGAAGAGGAACATCAACTGGAGGATGAGGAGGAGGACTTTCAACCGGAGGAGAATGGATCAGAGGTGGAGGAGGAGGAGGGATATCAGCCGGAGTAGGAGGAGGAGGAAGATCAGCAGGAGGAGGATAGACAAGTGTAGGAGGGGGAGGAAGATCAGCCGGAGGAGAATAGACCGGAGTAGGAGGAGGGGGAAGATCAGCCAGAGGAGAATAGTGCGGAGATGGAAGAGGAGTGTAACTTTGGAGGACCTTACGGTTGTTATTGGCTTCACTGAATGCGATTATTAGAGTTGTCAAGAGAATACTTGCGGTGAAGGAAAGACTTTGTGACACCATTTTAGTCATTTTTTGTTTTCTTTGCTCTCACGGTTAATGTTCAGATCTTAATTAGACTTATATATATATATATATATATGTGTGTGTATAATCCATTAGGAGTTTTTTTTATTAGAGGATTACCACTAACTTTTAAGAATCTTTTGTTGCAGTTGTTTAAGTATATATTGGGCGGTTTTTGCTTTGTCTTTGGTTGAATTTTAAATTTCTATTATTTGCCGTATTGAGATCTCCCTCAAAATAGTAAGCTTTTTTAAGTTGTGGTATTTAAATATCAAAAAAGGTAGTTCATTTTGATTAATATACAAGTAGTTCAATAGCTAGCTGTTAAGAAAATACAAGTACTTCGACAATGACTTTACAGCGAACTAATCTTATATGATACAATTAACTCTTTCTCAACAAATATAATAGAGCATTTTACTACTTTGGAAATGATTGGTAGAAATTTTAGAAGAGCAATATGCTTTTTTGACAACCAACCAATTTTTGTTAATAGAGCACTTATGAGACCATTTAGAAGTTAATCTCTATATGCTCTAATCTCGTGTTCTTTTGTAGAACATTGAGTTCTAAGAGTGAGCAAATTTTCCGAACCGAACCATTTCAAACCGAACCAGATTTTCTGAATCGAACCGAACCAAACAATAAAAATAATCCAATGGAATCAAGATTTCAAAACCGAATTAACCGTTTTCGTACCGAACCGAATTTTAAGTGGTTAACCAAAGTAACCAAAGCTAATTTAAAATTAAAATTTTATATGGAATATATAGAACGATTTATTGAAATATACTAAAATGTCAACATTATTAGTCAAAATTAGTTAACTAATTTGTGGTTTCTGGTATATTTGGTTCAAAAATTAAACCTATTATTAATTTGAACCGATCTTATTAAAAAATATATATTTTCTCAAATGTATTTTTTTAAAAACACGAATTAA
Organism: Anastatica hierochuntica; assembly: GCA_900406275.1. Classification (NCBI taxonomy): domain Eukaryota; kingdom Viridiplantae; phylum Streptophyta; class Magnoliopsida; order Brassicales; family Brassicaceae; genus Anastatica; species Anastatica hierochuntica. The sequence continues at coordinate 23,520 of OVAN01003641.1, forward strand.
CCGAAAACGATGTACTTTTAATCCTGAATGTGACCTATTTTTTATAAACCCAAAACTCAAAAGTTGAATATCCCGAACCAAACTACCCAAAGTGATTGAATGCCAACCCCTATTTAAAATACTTAAACATAAAATAAATTGATAAAATACCTTATTTTAAAAGAACTGAAATTTTACTTTTTTAAAAAATTATAAATATATATTTATATCAATAAACAATATATAGTAAATACTTAGATAGTAATTAAATAAAAAAATATATTTTCCAAATTTCCCGGAAAGAAATAAGGTACTTCTGTACTCGACATACCTTCTTAGGATTTGATCCACGAAACCCCGGCGGTAGACGCATATGAACCTCTTCATCTAAATCATTGTGAAGAAATACACGAATGTCGATATGATGAAATTTCCAATTCTTAGACTCCGTCACTTGAAAAAATATCAAACCGTATTTATTTTTGCAACAGGGGGCAAATATCTCATCCTATACACTTCTTTCCTCTTAACTATTTCCAAAAGCTACTATCCTTGGAACGTAATGTCACCTTAGAACCCACTTGCTTGCAATAACATGTTTACTCGGTGGAAGCGTCTCAATTGTTCAGGTTCGATTTTCCTTATGTGCATCAATCTTATATCGTATGGCTTTTCTCCAAAACTCAATGAGAATTGCTTTCAAATAGTTGTGTCCTATTGTATAAGCATCAAGAGCATCGACAAATAAACAATGATCGTCAGAGAAACGTGCATAACCAACATAAAAGGCCATGGCATAACCCCAAGGGAAGCGATCAATATAATCAGCCAAGATCATCTGGGAAATTAATCCTATAAATTTTCAGGAAGCTTACGTTCTCTGTGACCCCGACCAAGAACAACCTCTAAGGATTTCGAAGAAGATATCACAGCAGGGAGAGGAATGGAATCTGATGAACGCAAGATCACTGAGGAATCATCTTAAGACTGAGGAATAACTAGAGCTATATGAAGCTCTATTCTAACCTCTAGAAATCAAGGATCTGTTGCAACAAGTTCAGGCTCGACGTTAGTACAAATAACCTTCATAACGTCAACATAATCCAAACAAAAATCCAAGGGGGTTGAAGTTGAAGCGGTAGGAAAAGACACTTCCTGAGGAATCAAATCATCATTTGTAGTGGAGTGAATCGAGTATGACATTGCCATAGGTAAAAATTTATCCAACTCTTGAACTCTCGAAGGTGAAGAGAAAAACAATTCAGTTTTGGAAATAAAAATGAGAACTCTGGTTAAAAATGTTTTCCCCATAGTCAGATCAAAAACTCGCTACCCTTTATTGTCGTAGGGATAACCAACAAAAATTCTTTTAACAATATAAGAATCAAATTTTTCACTTTTGCTCAAATAATATTTTACCATTAAGTAGAAGTGTTGGCGTTTGATTGATCAAATAAGCTAATATCAAAATGCATTCTCCCCAGAACTTTAACAGAAGAGAAACTTAAAAATGTAATGCACGAGCAATATTAAGAATATGTCGATGTTTATACTCCACACGACCATTTTATTGTGGAGTTATGACGCATGAAGTCTCATGATGAATATCCTTCTCATGAAAGTAATAATAGATATACACATGAACTCGGTGTCATTATTACTATTTATGATTTTTACTTGTTTCTAAAATTGTCTCTCAACATGATTAATGAAGCCACAAAGTGATGTAGAAACATCTTGTTTACTAGAAAATAAGTAGAGTCAAACAATACAAGAGTAATTATTAAGAAAATACCGAGCACTACCATGATTCATAGTGCGGTAAAGCCTTCATATGTCACAATGGACTAATTCGAACAAAGACGTCGCTTTATTAGAAATATTAGGAAACTAACATCGAAATTTTTTAATGCGTAAAAATATCTCACACGTCTTATTTTATAAAATCACTATCAATAGTTTTACATGAAATATGTAAAAACCCAAAACCATCATGGGATGGATATCCTAAGCGATGGTGCCACACTTTCGAAGAAACTTGTTAATTATGATGCATTGCCCCTGCACTATAACACCCTTGATCAAGATTAGGTCAAAGTCAACAAATCTGACGTACAACAATCAAATAAGAACATGCACGAAAAACCAATTAACCCTAACCAAATCTCCCAACCGAAGATGTTGTAAATATGCTCCCAAACACTCGACTCGGGGTTCCAGAACAAATCCGGGATCCCAAGATCAAACGTATGGGAACATGTATCCTAAAGGACCAAAATTAAGACTTTGCAACCCGCTTTCAGAACTGCTAGTTGGTTCGTCCCGTACTAGGACTAGCATCATACGAAACTCAAGTATAATTTGTAAACATACTTTATTTTCATTATATTAAGGTTCAAACCACATAAACATATAAATAGTTGACCTTTTCTAAGTCATTACTTATTAAAATACATATGCATTTCAAAAAGCATAAATGCTACGCTAGCAACACTGCTCCTCAACCCAATAGATACCCGCTATGACTTACCTGGAAAACAAAGAGTATAATGAGCAACTAATTTGCTCAGTTAGACAGGTTTCCTAACGAATAATTTATTCCCCTAATATGTATCAATCAATCAATCAACCATGCCACCCAACAATCAAATATCTCAAGCAATATGCAATGCAACAATTAAACCATCAAGTGATGTTTCAACATCCATTTCCGTTGCCTTAACATGTCGTCCAATGGAAACCATCCAGTACCATCAATTCATCCACTAGATATCAATCATATATCCACCAAATATCCCCTAAGCTAGACACATTGTCGGATATATCCAGAATCTCACTTTCAATCCAAGATTTCACGATTTTCGATAAGGGTCTATCGCCAATGTGACATAGCTATAAAACCAGTCACAAAGACACAAGAAGCTTAAGGTAGCCCACACCCCAACTACATCATCATGCAGCGAGCATCTCGCGAGATCAGCCCGATTAGTGCTCAGTGTCTGGCCAAAGAACATGTCTCATCCAGCTCTTTGGGTAGAGGAATCCCATCAACCATCATAACCATCAACAACACCACTCATCAAGCGAACCTGTTACAAAAAAATCCAGGTTTCTGACCAAGCGAACCTGGGACAAACAAGTTAGATCATCTGAACCGAAGTCCAAATGATACAACACGATTATCATGTATGCCAAACAAAATCAACATATAGCACAAGTATTTTATACCCCCGATCCAAGGGCCGAATGATATAACCTAATATCTCTCACAGGCATATGCAACATATAATCATCAACAATTTAATAATATCAATCATCATGAAACATGCAATCACATCATCCTCATGTCATCATATCATTATCATTAACCGTTTATCTATGTCCGCACCATTTACTTATTAATTTCATGATTCTACAATTCCATATGCATCACCCAGTACCCTTGTTTTGTAGGCACTAATCACACTAACTATTCATCCTATAACTGAGACTCACCTGAAATTTTGGATGGTTGGTTTGTCTTTGACTAATCCTTACTTGGCTCTATTCGCCCTAATCTCGCGATCGATTTCCTTGAACCTCTAATGAATAATTTAAAAAAACTAAATTTCTAACATTCAGATTATCAAATATAATTAAGCTACATAGTTCTAATCTAAGAATTAATTGTAATCTAAGAATTAAAAATAAAATAGAAAAAGACTAGGATTTGAGGCTTACCTTTTGGTCTTGATGGTTGGGAGAAACTAAGGAGCTACTTAATATGATAGGAGAAAAATAGAAAGGGTGATTGGTATATATGTAGGTGGGTAGGACGTGAAGGGTCTTAAGGAAGGGAGGAGGTGTGATAGCTCAGGTTTTCGTCCGAGATACACCACAAGAAAACCTGTAAACTGTGACTACATTTTGCGACTGCGAAAATAGTCACAAAAAATTACAACTAGGTTGCGACTAAAATGTGAAAATTTACCGACTACTAAAACAACAGTTGCTCAATAGTCGCAAATATACGACTATGACAAATAGTCACAACTTAGTCGTCAAATAACGACTGATTAACGACTTTATAACGACGACAACCAGTTAGTCGCATGTTAGTTTTAAATGTAGGACTATTTTGTGGCAACATAATGTAGTCGCAATTCAGTACTAAAAGAGCGACTACTTCAAGACATTTTAATGACAAAGTTCTGTTAGTCACAAAATAGACATAAATTGACGACTAATTAGTGACTACTATTTTTAATGGTAAAATAGTTGCAAATTAGTCTTACAAAACCGTTATAAACGTGGAAAACGTCGCAATAAAGGTGGCGTAAAGTTGGTGAACCAATAATTATGATGTTAAATATTAGTCGCAAATTAGTCATATATATGTCTTCAAATAGTCGCAAATTAGCGACTGTATCTGTTAGTCGCAATAGTGGCAAAAATTTTGCCTATAAAACAAACACTCGCCTCCACCCCATTTGCAACACAAATCATCCATTCTCCACATCCAAATCTTTTAAATCCTGTTATAAAAATTCGTTTTTACAAAAAAAAAATGTGGAATTCTAGAGCGTGGATGTATAATAGGATCGATCCGTACACCAACAATATCTCGAACGACTTCATAGCAGGTGTGGAGCAGTTCATGAATTTTGCAAATAGTCAGTCAATCGCCCAAAGCAGTGGAGGTAGGTTCTATTGCCCTTATTTAAAATGTCAAAATTCTAAACTGTTGTCGGGAAATATTATTATGAGGCATTTGTATATTAAAGGTTTTATGCCAGACTATTATGTGTGGTATGAGCATGAAGAAGATTATAATGTAGTCGGGGGTACTAGTTATAGTAATGTAGACTATACTAGTGAGAATCCACCA
>OVAN01003642.1:0-28361 GCA_900406275.1 Anastatica hierochuntica
AAAATAATAGTATTATCTATTTTAATATACATTTATTGGAGTTATAAATTACTAAAAATTAGAAAATATATTAACTTTTCATATAATTTGACTAATTAATTTAAAAATTATGTTTTCATTTATGGTCAAATGGCAATATACTAAGAATTGATTAACTTTCTATATACATGTGATATTGACTTTAACATTAATTGATAAACAACTTTCCATATTAAATTAGTAAATAAAAATAATAGAGAAACTATCATAAAGTCGATAATAACATATAATGTACAATCATATTATAAAATATTTAATCCAAAATAATTTTATATCATGTTTGAGAAAATGAAAATAATTTACAGTAAAATAAAAAATATAACGATTCAAAAAACTAAAGTTTTTATTTAAAACAATAAAATATATTATATGTAGTTAATGTATACGTTTATTGAAGTAATTTTTTATGGTTTAAATTTACATTGAAACTATCAATATAAATAATCATTTAAAATATTATATATAGAGTAAAATCTTCTTATATATTAAATCAAAGTACACTTAAGTGGTTTTCGCTTACGTGTCATTCATATGTCAGCTTTCAACATTAACGTTATAATTTGATTTGACGAAAGATTTGGAATTTTAATTTAATTTTGATTTATTTAATTCATCTTTAAAATAAATAAATAAACCATGAACCATTTTAACTCACTTGTCAAACACCCTTCTTAAATCAATAATTTTAACTCAATTGCCAAATATTAGATTATTTAATGAGAAAATTATGAACGAAAAAACGATACCTTTGTCCTTATAGGATAAAATCATATTTGTGTCATTTTTTTTGTCCTTTCATTTATTAAAATTAATAAAAAAAATTTTACAAGTCCAAAAAATTGTAAAAAATAGGAAAGGTCAAACAAATACTCATATCAACATACTTGTATTTTTATTTTTATTTAAAAAATTTTAAATAAATATTTAAAATTTTGTTCTACGAAAAGTAGATGTTAGCTTCTGCCAAAAACAGCCAAGTTGAATCGGAATTCCAAACCTTGTTAGGCAATCTACGTCTTTTAGAAAGTCAAATCTAAACTTTCAATATAATTCTAATTCTGCAGAATTCTTTCTCTACAAAATTCAAAGCGAGTTGCAAAATTTTGGAATAGATAGTCCACTCTTACAATATTGTTCTAAATATTTTAGAATGAACAATCTTTACTAAATTGTCTACTAAAAGCAGAATGATTTCTCAAACCTATTTTCTAATTTCTGCGCAAAGTTGAATCTTGATTCTACGGATAAAGTCGACCATATCTCCGAAAATAAGAGAAATGCAGTTAGTAAATATTTTGAAAATATATGCAAATCTTTTTTATTTCCTTATTTGATTTACGTCGGATTTAAAAAAAATAGAAAATAGAAAACCTATTGATATTTACTTGATCTTTGGATTTTGCTTATTAGAACATAATCCATTTCAATCGATTCCTTGCCTATGTGGTTATGTTATGGACATTAAATAAATTTATAATTTTTTAAAATATATTTGTTCAATCAATATGCAACCCAATTACAATACGGCTCAATAAATTTGATGTGTATTTGGACCAATAAAACAAAACCGGACTTCGGTTCATACCGATACTCTACATTCTCAAAATCCACCTTAACACTCCTTGGTCTCCCAACAGACGAGTAAAACCCAAACAAACCACTTCCTCTGACTTTCATCCTAACGACAATAAAGTCATCATCATCATCATCGTATCTCAAGCTCACAATCGCTCCTCCTGAATTAAACATCTTGATAAGCCCCACCGGAGCAAATCTACTTCCATTTGGTGAAATTGGAATCGGATCGATGTGAAGTTTACTAATTTTTGTAAGTTGCTGAGATTTAGAAAAGGGAAAGCTTATAACTTGGGGTTCTCCAGATGATGATGGACAGAGCTATGTGGCTTCTGGAAAGCATGGGGTAAACTTCTTATGAAACTTCTTCTTCTTCCTTATGTTGTTGTTGTTACGAGTTGTTTCCATTGTTGTCATTTCTTGAATACGATTGGTGGTTTAAGGAAACTCCAGAGGCGTTTGCTCTTCCCACGGAGGCTCGAGTCGTACAGGCTTCTGCAGGATGGGCGCATTGTGTTGTAACAGGTGGTTTTAGTTTTTGATACTCAGACATTACTGTCTACAACTTGTTCTAATGCTCTCATGTGGTCAAGTGATGGATACTTGTAACTGTGCCTTTTATCTGAAAGCTTGTGTGTTTGGTGCAGAGGCTGGTGAAGCATTTACTTGGGGTTGGAAAGAATGCATTACATCAAAATATTGTTCTATTTTTTGAAAACGTTATTTAATAAAATGTATTATTAAATCGAATACGTGAATACGTTTTATTTAATATTGTCTATTTTTTGAAAATATTCATCTTTAAATTGTCGAAAACGTTTTATTAAATTAATTTATCCAATATAAATTGGTAATTGAATTTAATTATTCAACATTAATTATTCTTAATTAGTAATTGAATTTAAATTGAAGGGCTTAATAGGATTTTCATTAAATATTGTCTTAATGGGACAAATTCACTTTAGTTTTATACTAATGAGACAATGATATCATTTTTTGTTCTATTTTAGCAAAATTCCCTTATTTAATTTGTACCATTTTTTTATCCTTGTTAACTTAAGAGTGGCAACAAAAATCTATATTTAAAATATGCTTTAAAAAGATACACATTTTTATTCAATAAAAATATATATGTTATAAAATTATTTTGCAATTTTTTTGATAATATAAATAAAAAAGTAATGGTGACCAATTTAATAATATAAATTATAAATATGATAATTACATAAAACTTTTCTTAATTTGTTTTGGACGAGATATTAGAAACATTATAATTACACTTTTAGATTTTATATTTTTTTAAAATTTACATATTTAAAATTATATTTAAACTCTTACGTTTTATCTTTATTATAATTTACATATTCATAATTATAAAAATGTTAACGTTATTTCAATCATCAATAAAATAATAGTATTATCTATTTTGTTAAAAAGCCTGGGTTAAAATTAAACAAAATAATCATTATTTTGATCATTTAGTTTTTGTTCATATTCTTATATTCTTTTCTTTTGTAATGTTATTTATATTGATTGTATAATATTTTTCCTATTTTCAAGTAGGAGTGTAATTTGCATAATAACAAAAATGTGAAATAAGCTTTTGATTATATACAAAAACAACATCATTTTATTAGTTTTTGCTTATATTACAACAATGATACCATAAACTCAAAGTTTATATTATAAATTTTTGAGATTTGCAACAATTAGATTCGTTTGAAAATTTTGAAGATAAGTATACGTTAAGCATTTTAATTGTTCCATGTGGTTTTTTTCTTTTTATATAAACAAATCAAAAACCAATTTGAGTTTATATTTATATAAGGTTGAAGACAAAAGAAGAAGAAAATGGTGATCAAGTTGAGGAATAAGAGGGAGATAGGTGATTATATTTGATAATTATTAGTTTTGTATGCATCATTGATCTTTTCGATAATATTTTGATAGTTATGACGATGATTATTACCCGAAAAATGATGGTGATACTAAGTATCATCTAAATGATATGTCTCTTTACGGCGCTTACATTTTGAAATATTTTTACTCATTAAATATTTTTTCTTCATTGGATGCATAAGAACTATGTTTATGTATATATCGTTTATATAAACATTTTTTATTACCGTGTTATTTTTTGATGATTTTTATGGTTTTATTTTTCATCGTATTCGTACATATATCTACTTTTTGATGATATTTGACTTTTTCATTGTTAACAATATGTTTCTTGGTGAAATAAACAAAAGAAAATTAGATTGGCCAATGGATACGAAAATATTCTATATCGTACTTAGTTATTCTAAACTAAGACACAAATGGATTCTACATACATATAAATTTTTTAAAATAGTTGAAATTTGATTTAAATCAATAAGGTAAATAACATATTAATTTTAAAAAATCAATTTTGATTTTTTCAAATCGAAAGAGTTGTAGCAAAATTAATTGAAAAAAATTATTAATTGACATCTCTTGTTAATGATTTTAAGTATCTTAAAAATGTCCAATTGATAAATGTTCGATTATTTTCTGTTTTGAATTTAGAAATCTAATTCAGTTTCCAAATTGTTTTTTGTCTTTAAAAATTTAAACAAGATGTGTTGTTCAAGTATACACCAACAAAGTAAGATGAACATCCATACACGTATTAGTTTGTATTTATTAAATTTTCAGTTATTTCATGTTGCAATTAATAGTTTGGATAATTTACGTCAAAATCCTACATCTTTGGCGTCAAAAGTGTCTTTTTTATCCGTTGCATTGGTAGTTTGATAAAAAATTACCTATTAAAAGTTGATGTATGTCTTAAATAAACATGTTTTTTGAATTAATTCTCAAGAGAATGATATTAATCATATTTTTTTTAATTATAGTCTATTTATAAACTAATTTTAACTGAGTTGGTTGGGTAAATTTTGTATTTCGAATCATAAAATATTTTAAATAAAAATCATCATATATCAAATTTTAAAAATTATAGATCATATAGTATTAAATATTTAATATTACAAATAAATATAATCATGGAATTTTCCATTTACAATGATGAAAAACTTTATAGAAAGTTAACATTATATACATTTAATGAAAAAGTAATTCTTTGTTAAAAATTAATAAAATTTTTCAGATTAAAAAACTAAAAATAGATTAATTTATATCGATTGTTTCGAGATCATTATATATCGTATAAATTTTTTTGTATACATTAATTCAAAATGATTCTTACATAGAAACAAAAATACAACTTGAAATCTTACATATCAACATATTTACACGAAATTCAATCTTACATGCTCTTGATTAAATTATCGACATTTTCATAGAAATCTTAATTTTTTGCATGTTTATATCGATTTTTTATTGTTTGTGGATTAAATTTTTGATGTACAAAATTGATATTTTGAACTGATCTACAAGATAATTGAAATAGAAACTAATTTGAGAAGAAACTGAGTTAAATATCAAATTTTTACATTTCAACATTTCAGAAATTATTTCGTATATTTGATAGAGAGACCTAATAATAGTTTTTTTCATCTATAAAAGGTTTTCGTTACTGAGTAATTGCTAACCAAGCAACTAAACCATTTTCATTTTTAATTTAATATAATCGAAAATATATAACAAATAAAATCACATTTATATTATTATAAATAAAAATATATTGTACTATGATAAGTAAACATAAAAAAATATCACACTATAGTTAAATATTTCATTTAGTACCTTTACCTAAAGGTGCGCGTTCGAATGAGCGTTCAGATATCCGTTTGAATTTGGTCGGGTTAATTCAGATTACGAGATTTTGTGGCTAGATGTTTAAGCTCTATTCAGGTATCTATACATTCCGATTCGGGATCGGTTCATATCTTTGCAGATTTAATACTTATTTAAATTATGTAGAAAAATCCAAATATACATTAAAAAAAAAACCTCAACATTCCAATTTATTCAGATAATTCGGGTTATTTTCGGGTATTTTAGATATTTTGGATATTAAATCTAAAATAACTACTATATATAAGTATATAATTTTTGTTAGGTACTTCTGGGCACTCGAAATATTTTGATTTGTACCAAGATCAATTTTCGTCTTCCGTGTAATAAAATTTTGCATTCGTACAAATATTTTATCGATTTCGGTTTAGTTTCGATATCAATTTTTTGGATCAGATGCGCTTCGATTCTTTGGACCCAAGTATTTTATCCACTCCTGCTTACACCTGCGACGCAGACACCACCTAGTTTGCATGAAATTTGAGTTATTTCATGTACCCCTGTTATTTTTATTTTGTTTGACTGGGAACAAAAATATTTCATGTGTTGCTGACTTTTTTTATTTTAGCAAAAAATTCCAAAGACATGAAATAAAACACATCCCAATATATAAACTCTTTTAGCTTAATAACAACCTAAACTTCACGTTTTGATATGTCATAATCTTGAAAATATAATTTTTATTTAAGAAAATTTGTATAACTAATATTTATATATCGCAAGTAACTAATAAGTAACTGTTATAATATAATACCAAAAAAAGAAACACGGAAATAATATATATGTTCCGGAAAAATATATATCGAGCGATATATGTTTGACAACTGATTCACAGATGTTTAATTAGAGAAGATTATTTGGTCACTGATTTAATTTGATTCATGGTTTGTACCTCTATTTTTAAGATGAATTAAATAAATAAATTAAACAAAACTAGTAATCCTTCAACCAATCAAATCAATACTATTAAAACAGAAGCACAACAATCTTCGTTTACGTGTGATATGCACCCTTTTAAAATAATATCTTTAAAAATTATATTGATTGATGGTATTCTTTTTATGATAACAAATTAATATTCAGTAAAGCTTTATATAGATAACAAATTTAATTTAGATTCTATTTTTGAATGATAACATATTTAAACAAAGATAACGAATTTGTTTAAATAATATTGTCTAACAATAAATATTCTATATCCTATTTTTGAAGTTCCGAAATCAACTCCCTAACATCTTTTTATTGTAAGGATTATTTTAACAGAATATATTCATTTTTTATAACAAAAGATATTAGTTGATTTATTGTATTTTTGTTATGATGATTGAATTAATATTACAGTAATCTATATATTGATTACGAGTTTAAACTCAAAGAACAAGATATTGTATTAAAATTATACAATAATCTAGATATATGGATTATTGTAAGGATTCATACCATACATGCAAGCCTGCAAGGCTTCATTTATTGTTTTACAAATTTTTTAAAGCACAAGTCAAAAAAATTATTATTTTTATATTAATAGAATAGTAAGAAATTTGACAACGATAATATAAATGAATTGAATTTATAATTGTATCATTGTTTTGCCTATGATATAAATATATGATACGAGAAACTCATTTTCATTTTGAAATCGAATCGACAATCCATATCAATAATACGTTTCAATAATAAAACTATGTGTTCTTTCTTATAGTTTATTTATAATTAAAACTAATATCATCTTTAATTTTTTTTGTACTACCTTATATAAAAAAAGTTAATCTTTGAAAACGCGGATCAAAATCTAGTTATAACATTAATTCTCAAAAAGTAAAAAATAAAGTATACTTTGAATCTTTGGTCTCGAGGCATATAAAAAATAAAAATACTTAGGCCTATTAATACGATAATTGAGCCCATAATATTCGGGCCCATAAAAGACTAGACCTATCTGTTTATCATTTGTATAGATGATAAAACCCTAGTTTCCCACTGCCGTAGAGCTTTATATTCCTCATCTTCACAACCAGGCTCTCTTTGTTCTAGTGGCGGCAGTTTCTACCGGCGGAGATGAAGGTAGCTCTTGTTCTCTTCATTGTTTTACCTGCATGTACATATCTGTATTATTCTCGTTTTAGTCACTCGATTTTGTCTGTCTCGCAGTTCAACATCGCAAATCCGACCACTGGTTGCCAGAAGAAGCTTGAGATCGATGATGACCAGAAGCTGTAAGATCTTTCATTTCGCTATGATGTCGTCTGTTTTTTTCTTATAGATTTGTGAATCTGTTCTTCTTTTGATTTCGATTTTTTTGCTAATTGAGTGAACAATGTGGAACATCTGCTTTGAAGTTACTGAAATTCTTGCGATGCGAATCTGGAATTTGAGAGTTGGATAGTTATTGTTTCTAGCTAGCTAGTAATCTGTTTAGACCTGATGCAACACAAGTCTCTTGCTACATTTTCAAACTAGTTCTGAATCTGCATATTCAGTATGACTGTTTCTCTAGTATGGAATAGACTAAGTTTTGGGTAAAAGTTACTGATTTTTCGTTTGTTTGATGCAGCCGTGCTTTTTTCGACAAGAGACTCTCTCAGGAAGTTAGCGGAGATTCATTGGGCGAGGTGAATTTCTTCTACTTGATTATTTTTAACTTGTCATTCTCTTTTTTGTTTTTCAGAATGGTTAATAGAATTGTGTAAAAAATTTGCAGGAGTTCAAGGGTTATGTCTTCAAGATCATGGGAGGATGTGACAAGCAGGGTTTCCCAATGAAACAGGGAGTTCTCACTCCTGGTCGTGTTCGCCTCTTGCTTCACAGAGGTATTTGACCCTGGCCTAATCTATCAACTTGTAACGTCTCCATCGCTTTCTCTCTCGTGTCTTTGTGTTGATGTATTCTAGTTTCGTCTGAGCAGGTACTCCTTGCTTCAGAGGACACGGTAGGAGGACTGGGGAGAGGAGAAGGAAGTCTGTTCGTGGTTGCATTGTGAGCCCTGATCTCTCTGTCCTTAACTTGGTCATTGTGAAGAAGGGTGAGAACGATCTCCCTGGGCTTACTGATACTGAGAAGCCAAGGATGAGAGGTCCCAAGAGGGCATCAAAGATCCGCAAGCTGTTCAACCTTGGAAAGGAGGATGATGTGAGGAAGTATGTCAACACTTACCGCCGCACCTTCACAAACAAGAAGGGTAAGGAACATCGAATAGCTTAGAGTCAAAACCTTGTAATTTTTATGTGAATCCCCACTAAAATCTGTTTCTTCCTTTTGCTTCAGGCAAGAAGGTTAGCAAGGCTCCTAAGATCCAGAGGCTTGTGACTCCATTGACTCTCCAAAGGAAGAGAGCTAGAATTGCTGACAAGAAGAAGAGGATTGCAAAGGCTAACTCAGATGCTGCCGAGTACCAGAAGCTTCTTGCCTCAAGACTTAAGGAGCAGCGTGATCGCCGCAGCGAAAGCTTGGCCAAGAAGAGGTCTAGGCTCTCTTCTGCTGCCGCTAAGCCCGTTGCTGCTTAAGCTCCTCTCACCAATGATTAAGAGATATCTTTCTCTGTAGTTTGTTTCCGGTCGTATTTAAGTTTCTCCAAAAGACATGAAGCTTTTTTGTGTTTTTTTTTTGTGTTAAACTTTAATCCTATTTTATTATAAGAAAGTTTTGAACCTTGTTAGTACTACAATAATCTCTTTTTTGATAAACCGGTCTTTTGATAAAAGCTAAAAAGCAATGTGGACCTGGAACTATCATACCAAGTAGGTCTGGGCATTGTAGTCCTGAGTTTGGGCCGAATATTTCGGGTGTTTTTGTTGTTAGGTTGGGAGTATTGCAGTATATTTTGAGTTCAGTTAGGATTTGGGTATTTGGATATTTCAAGTACTTTTGTTCGGAGTTTCCGCAAATATTCAAAATTATTAAGTTAAAATATTAAAATACACTCGAAATTATTCCAAATTTTTTCAAAATATTCGAACTACTTACAAAAAAAAATATTTAAGAAATAAAAATTATATTTTTGGGTATTTATATTATTTATATATAAATATAAAATATCCAAATTTTTATCAATATGGTTTCACATGGAGTTTTTTTCTCTCTCTCTTTGAGGCGATTTACAATACGATTCCCGACAGTCAAAACCGTCGTCTCTCGCCGTTGTCTCTGACGGTTGAGTTCCTTCATTATCGTGGCGGTGATCCACCACGATTGTTGTTTCCCCCACGTTTGTTAGTGGGTCTTTTTGTGAAAAGATGGAGTTGTGGTCTGATAATCGAACCTATTTATCCTTTCCTTTCCAGTTACCTTTCCAGATCCTTAATCATTGAATCTTCTCTCTCACCACCAAATTTCTTCTCAGTTATCGACAAATCGCCATGGCTAATAACCTCTGCCAACAGATCGAAGCGCTTGAGTTAGGTATCAATGATGAACTGGTGGTGTTACCAACTGAAGTCGTGATGCAGACCGTCGGAGAAAACCGGTTCGTCATCATCGCCGCCCACTCATGTCGTGGCAACAGAACATCAGGATGATCCTCCTGCATCTCCCCCGCCTCTAGGGTCTTACCGGTATTGTCTACGGTCGGGTTCTCGACAGACAGCGATTCCAATTCATCTTTCCCTCTGAGGAATCGATGAATGCAATATTGCGCAGGGGACCATGGTCATTCAATGATCGTATGCTGATAATGGAAAGATGGTACCCTTTGCTCAATGTCTTTGAGTTGAATTGCATACCCTTTTGGATCCAAATCCGAGGAATCCCATTCCAATTTCTGAACCGCAAAGTCATCGCACTCATCGGTCATGCCATCGGACAACTCCTGCAGGTTGATTATGACCCGATTGTTGTTATTCAAGTCGAATTTGTCCGTGTTCCGATCGATTGGGATGTCAGAGAGCCTCTTCGCTTTCAGAGATACTTTCAATTCCTGTCCGGCGTTAACACTCTACTACAATTGAATTACGAAAGGCTCTGTGGAGTTTGCCTTACCTACGACACGCTTACCCACGACTCGAGAGCTTGCTTATTGCCGCAAGGTAGTCTAAGACCTGATGGACCAGATGACGATGATGATGACCAACAGGAGATGGGCCAAGCAAATGGCAATGTTCGCATCAGACCTTTTGAGCTACCTCCATAGAATGGAGCAAACCCGATGGCTCCAAGACAGAATGGGTATCACATTGTAAGGCCTCTTGTACTTGCTTTACCTCCGGATGTTTTGCCGCTCGCTATTGCAGGACCTGAAGTTGACAATCAACACCCTCCACTGGCTTTAATGGGACTGGATGATGATGTGGAAGCAGAACAGCCGAGAGCCTTAATCTCCCAGCCAGGAAGCCCGGTTGCTATAAACCTTATTCAGGAGGACGAAGTCATGGATGATGCAACGGAATCTCGTAAAAGGAAATTTGAGGAGGAAGAGAACACTGAAGGCCAGAGACGACGTAGGACCTTGGAAATAGGAGAAGGTAGTGGCACAACTCGTGACGATGATGAAACCAGAGGCGCGGTGGGCCCGTATCCACCGGTTACACCATGAGTACAACCATTTGGAACTGTCAAGGTTTAGGCATTGACTTGACAGTTCGACACCTAAAGGAGATTCGCCGCAAGCATCTCTCGGACATCATATGCCTCCTCGAAACAAAACAAAGAGATGAATACATTAGAGACATTTGCTGTGATATTGGATATGATTCGTACTTTATGGTTCCTCCAATTGGTCTTAGTGGTGAGATCGCTTTGTTTTGGAAGAAAAGTGTTGTTATTTCTATTAATTTCGCATCTCCTAATCTCATCCATTGTACTGTTGATTTTAATGAACTCATCTTTGATTGCTCTTTTGTGTACGGACACCCGAAAACACAATTACGAAATCATTTATGGGAAAAATTACAACGTATATCAACAACTACATATGGCTCGTCGATAGCTCTTGGAGACTTTAACAAAATTCTTAGTAATAATGAAAAAAGAGGTGGACCCCAACGACCAGAATACACATTCACGGACTTAAGGAGAATGATGGTAGTGTGTGACTTTCGCTATTTAAAAAAGTGTAGGAGATGCATTTACATGGACCAGAAAACGCTACAACCATGATGTCCGTTGATGTCTCGATAAAGCGATGGCTAACTCAGAATGGTTTTCTAAATTTTCGGAAGCACTAGTCGAATTCTTGCCTTTTGAGGGATCTGATCACAGACCTCTTGTTACAACCCTCACGGAGACCCCACTCAATAAAGAGCGCATATTTTACTATGACGATAGTTTGTATAACAGTGAGGACTTTCGCCGCCATATCATTTCTGTATGGAAGGATTTAGATCACGGAAATCGACTCTTGGAGAGCAAACTGTTCGAAGCTCGTATTGTCATCACCCATTGGAAACAAAAGCATAAACCTAATGCCGCTAAACGCATCGCGAAACTAAAGAAACGGCTGGATTCGGCCTATGCGAATAGTCACACATCTACTCAAACTCGTAAGACTATTCGGAAGGAATTTTGCCAAGCATATAAGGATGAAGAACACTATTGGAAGATGAAAAGTAGAAACCACTGGCTCACCTTGGGGGACCGAAACACGCGATATTTTTATGCTAAAACTAAAACACGCATGGCAAAAAATAAAATCACTACAACAGAAGATGATCACGGACGCATCTATCGTGATGATGTAGAGGTGGGACAAGCAGCTGAAGAATACTACTCAAAGTTGTTTACAAGTGAGGGAAATGATATAAACGCACTACAAAATGTATTCGATAGCTTCAATCAAAGGGTCTCTGCAAGTATGAATGACAATTTAACTGATATGATCACGGATGAAGAAATACAAAGAGCAGTGTTTGATATCGGAGCGAACAAAGCCTTAGGGCCGAATGGTTTTACGGCTGCTTTTTCCACCAATTTTGGTCAGATATTAAGGATGGTATCATTCAGGAGATCAAAGAATTTTTCCGATCGGGTATCATGATGAATAAATGTAATCATACCAACCTTTGTTTGATACCGAAAAAGGAACTTCCTTTGAAAATGTCTGACTTCAGGCCTATTGTGTTGTGTAATGTTAGCTAGAAAATTATCTCCAAGATTTTAGTATCACGCCTAAAAGTTATATTTCCATCGCTAATATCTCCAAACCAAGCGGCATTCATACCAGGAAGGAATATCCTTGACAATGTTATCATCGCCCATGAGGTATTACACTCCTTAAAATCGAGAAAGAGATGGTCAAAATCATATATGGCGATTAAGACAGACATTACCAAGGCTTATGACCGTTTGGAATCGAACTTTCTTCGCCAAACACTGGAGGCAATGGGTTTTGCGCAGTTATGGATAAACTGGATTATGGCGTGTGTGGAATCAACTACATTTTTCGGTGTTACTAAACAGTACCCCTAGAGGAGACATCCATTCGGGCCATGGTATTCACCAGGGAGACCCACTCTCCCATTATTTATTCATTTTCTGTGCGGAAGTTCTTACATTTATGCTCCAGTCGATGGTAGTTAGAAATAAAATCAAAGGTATTAAACTCAGTACTTCGGGACCAACATTATACAATCTAATGTTTACTGACGATGCAATATTCTTCTGCCATGCTCACCCTAAATCATGTAAAGCTATTATGCATACGTTAAAACAGTATGAGAAGGTCTCTGGCCAGTCAGTTAATCTACATAAATCAGCTATTACTTTTGGTTCTCGAGTACCGGATGACACCAAAACTCGACTACGCCACATACTCAATATCCATAATGATGGTGGTAATGGAAAGTACCTTGGCCTACAAGAACAAGTTAGACGTAAGAAAAAAGACATCTTCAAATTCATCGTTGAGAAATTTCAGCAAAGAACATCTAGCCGGACCCAACAAATTCTTATCTGAGGCAGGGAAAGAAATCCTGGTTAAAATAGTAGCGCTCGCTCTTCCAGTCTACACCATGAATTATTTTAATCTACCACAAGGTATCTGTGAGGACATTGAATCAACTTTAGCTGCCTACTGGTGGAGCATAGGAAATGATAAGAAAGGCATGCACTAGTTTGCATGGGATGATTGAGTCAATCGAAAAGGACAACTGGATTGGGATTTAGGAATATTGGAAACTTTAATGACGCACTCCTTGGAAAACAGGTATGGCGTATTTTACACAATCCACATTCTCTTGTCTCCCAGGTGCTAAGAGGAAGATACTTTCCTGAGAGAACAATAATGGAAGCCAAACTTGGATCTAAATCATCATTTATATGGCGTTCATTACTGGAAGGCCAGAAGCTATTCCGAAGCGGTATGCGGGTTTTCATTGGTAATGGTGAAAATACTCAAATATGATCTGATAATTGGTTACCTGTACTGCCACCAAGACCCCCTCGACGCATTTTTGGGCCTATGACTGACATCAACTTGGTCCAAGACTTAATGTCCCTAGGACACTCAACCCGGGATCATGATAAACTCAAGGCAAACATCATTCCTAAAGATGTAGACATTAACAGTAGAATTTGACCCAGCAAGTACTCGAGGAAGGACTTCGTGGGATGGGCTTATAACCCTCAAGGACTCTACACAGTCAAATCGGCTTTTAGACTGGCGGAGGAATTAAACCTTGGGAATGTAATGTCTATCCCGGGAAGGATTGACCTGAAAGAAGCTGTTTGGAAGATGAAAACTGCTCCAAAAATTAAGCATTTCCTTTGGCGGTATTGTCTTCTGCTTTACCAGTTGGTTCTATATTACGACATCTACGCTTAACAACGGACTGTAAAAGATGTTGCCAACATGAGGAAACATTGAATCACCTTTTTCACATGTAATTATTCATCGGCAATTTGGCGTGCCACCAATACCATTGATCCAATTATACACACACACAGTCGGCCACCTTTGAGACGAAAATGACATCAATCATTACAAACCATTCAAACAACAACTTTCTGATTTTGGCGAGGCATATTCCTTTATGGACGCTCTGGCGACTCTGGAAGAGCCGAAACTTATTGTTCTACCAAAACACACCAAGTCAATGGACACACGATACAAGGCTCATAGCTACCGATGCTGAAGAATTCTTGAATGCGGGGTCTCCCCCAATCAATAAATCGACAATGCGACAAGCAACATCTGCATGGATAAAACCGCCTCATGATTATATTAAATGTAACTACGAGGCAAGCTTTCGAGCTCATCAAAAATCACTAGCTGGATGGGTCTGCAGAGATTCCAATGGGATTTACCTAGGTTCAAGCCATGCCAAGGGTTATGTATGTGAAGAGGTGATTGAAGCTGAACTTCAAGCCTTACTTATCTCCATCCAACAAATGTGGATCCGTGGCTATAATTGAGTCATATTTGAGGGGGACAGCAAACTGGTTGCTAAAACTGTTAACAGTGAAGAGTTGAGTTTTGCGCATTACAATCTCCTCTGTGAAATACAAGGTTGGCTACGAAGGTTTACATACGCGTCGATAGCATGGGTTCTTCGTGAATCGAACCAAGTGGCGAATTGCTTGTCAAAATCTGAATTTCGGACTAACTCATCATTTGAATCTTTCTATTTTGTACCCAATAACATTAGAACTCCTTTTTGGAGATTATTATTAATGAATAGAAGAAAGTTTGGGGGGGGGGGGGAATGTATATATAAATATAAAATATTTTGGATAATATAATTGTATTTAGCTGAATACTAATTTGGTTTCTGGTTTAGTTCTGTTCAGGTTTGGTTACAATTTTTTGAGAATTTCGTCGGTTCTGGTTTGGGTCATGTTCAGATATTTCGGTTTAGGTTTGGTTTGAATTTTTGGTTCTTGATATTTTGAGCAGACCTAAGACTAGTTACATTGAGGGTATTGAAATATAAATTTCAACAGTTGAAAGAAAAAAATGAGGTGCAATGGAAGTGTTGATTGATGATGTAGATTCAACTAGTTGAAAAATTTCAACATGTTGAAAGAGAGATAATGAGTCCATTTCTTATGTTGTGTCATTTTTTTATTGGGTGAAGGAGATTTTAAATTTTTTTTCTCTTGATTATTTAACAACAATTATTAACAACTAAAATAATTTATAATTTTACTTTTTAAATCAAAATTTGTAATTCTTTTTACTCTATAAATAGAGATTTAGTTCATTTGATTTGAGTACAAAAAAAACTCTATTTCTACTATAATTTTCTATTATCATACCCTTAAACTTTTTTCTCTGAAATTTGTAATGAATTTTAAATTTATGTAAAAGTAGTTTAATAATATTAAAATTTTAAAAAAATAAATTTAATATTTATCCATATTTTTATTTTTATTTGTAAAAATAATTAAAATATATAATAAAAATGTTTAATTATTCCTGATTTTATTTAAATTAGTTGCATATTTATATTAATATAAAAAAGTGATGGAATAAGATGTTGAATTTTATCAAAACAAAATCATTGTAGAGTATAAAAATTTAATGGATATTAAATTGTGAGGTGGAAGAGAGAGAAGATGAGGTGGAGTGTAAAATAGATGTTGAAAAATCAAAGGAATGTACATAGTCAAATACCAAAAATAATAATGAGATTGGTTATGAAGCGATGTCGTTGTATTAGTTGAGAAGACTCTTGATCGGGTGCTGACGTGGCGTACAAAATGTACACGTCACACTTTTGTCTTCGTTTTTCTTTTTCAAAATGAAATTGGAAAACTTGAATGCGAAAGAAAAAGAAAGAAGGACTTATTTCGATGGAAGAGCTTAGGAGATTGGAGAAGTTACAGAGTGTTGCATCAGCCATCACTTCTCATGGTTTACTTTCTTCTTCTTCAATTTCTGATCCAGCTTCATCTCGCTTTCTCTCCAATCTCATCCTTTTTCTGGTAACTACATACTCTAGGGTTTCGGAAAATTTTCACTATCGAGTCTTTTTATCTGATTACATTCGTCTCTTCAAGGTACAACCATGCGACGAACTTGATGTAGATTCGAAACTCCGTCTTCTTTCTGATTTTATACCCAAAGTAAGCTAGCTACCATTTTTTGTCACTGTTTTCCCCTAAACCTCTAGATTTATCCTTCTTTCGTTTCCGCAGATATCTGGAGCTTTCCTCGAGGAGATATCGAGCTCAATTCACCGAGACAATGAAGCTAAATCGCCAAACACATCTTCAGGTTCTACTCCTCATACAAGCTGCTGTATGTGGCGGCTTAGTGCTTTATTGATGTGTGGAACAAGTATTGTTGTAGATTCTCTGCATTTTCGAATTGGGTTCTTTAAATTGCTGTTTAATAATAAGTTCGATTTCTATATTGCAGTAGAATGCCAAAAGAGTTGTATCATCAACAATGTTGATCCTTACATGTCACAGAAACACCAACAAGTCGTTGCAATGGTTGGGCTTGATGCAATGAAAAGAGCAAACTCTACACTTGAGGATTTCGTAAGTCTTTCTTCATTTATTGTTTTGTAGAATAATCTTGTCTTCTACGATAATCCAAGTTTGCTCTCATGATATCTGAATTTGTTTTCTTAGACTCTTAGTAATTTTCCATATGGTGTTGCAGTCCAGGTCTTATTTCATGTTCCACGGTTTGGAAATTAACGAACCACAGTCAATATTCAGATATTTACCCGTGCTTTCATTCACAGAGAGTTACATATATCAGGTAATAATTGTGTGTTTCTTTCCACCTCATGTCTATTAGATTTTCCGTGTTCAGTAAACATGCTCTACAACAATGACAATGTAATCCGAGCATAAGAAATGTAGGTCTTTTTTTTTCATGTAGATGGATGCTCTTAATGAGAAGATAGTCAGTGAATCAGCTTGTGGATCCCAAGTCATTGTAAGATGGCGTGTGTAATATTTTGGAGTATGGGAATCACCAAATCAGTGTACAGCCTAATGGTTTGAAATGCAGTATTCAAGTCATGGATGGAATGCTGAATCACGAGTTTTGCTTAAAACTCATCCGTTGAAGCCACTTGAAGATCTGCTTGAGCGTGAGGGCCTTTTGACACAAAGGTACATCCTTGAGATCACTTTTGTTTTTGGCTGTTTTGTCAGCAAAGGGACGAACGATAACAGTTATAGATATTGACTATTGCATGGGTCAGAATACAGCAAGAGTTTAGGTCGGGTGAAGAGTATTGGGCGTTGGAAAGAAAACTTTGTCATGGTCTTTCAAACAAAAACAAGGTAACTGTTCAGTTTATTGTCATCAATCAGTTTCATGTTTGTTTTTGCTAATTGATGTACATTTTGTTCATGGTTTCATATACATCTTTATAGATCTCTCTCGAAGATGTGATGAGAGCAATTCATTTGAAGTCTTTTGATTACCGGGTGCTGAATCTTCTACTATACAAGCTGAGAGAAGAAGAGGTACCACATTCATCATATGCATTCGATCCAACAAATTCTACTTCTTGTATCTCAGTCGCATATAGATTGGAATTGTATTTGATACATTTCTTCTCTTGTTTTTTGGAATCGCGGAAAAGGTGAATGAGTTGCATATGGACTTCTTGTCAATTTCAGAGTTTCTGGTTGAAGTAGCTGATGATCTGTACGCTTCTTTCAAAACATTTTCATCTACCACAAACACAAAGTTTGAATCTTTCCGAACCTGAGAGATCTCGATTTTACTTTTGCAGGTTTGATTACGAGGTTAGGTACCCTCGATATATCTCCCCTGTCCGTTACGATCTTTACTTATCAACTCGATATGGTTTTCCTTGTAGGATGATGTGCTCGAGAATAGTTTCAACGTACTACGAATGTTTGTGGGAATATTCGGCCCTACGAATGCTCCCACTGAATTGGTAAAAAGAAAGGCTGAGATAACAATTCAATTAAGCGATTCGCTGAAAACATCTTAGAGCTCAAATGTGTTTCTTTTTTGTTTCAGGCGAAGCGGATATCGGAAGCGGAAGAGAAGTATGAAGATATAATGACATCACTGGATCCACATTTGTCTTTAAATTACAAAAGAAGATGCGAAGAAGCTACTAAAGAAGGTAATAAAATTACACAATATCGTTACACTTCTCTTTTTTTAAATTAGAATTGATAAAAGGTCTTTTTAGGTGGGAAAATTACTGGGCATTCGCTGGGAACATGGAACATACCGGCGGTAATTTCGGAAGAGGAAGCATACCGAGCTTCTCAAACCGGGTTTTAGTTGTATACCGGATAAAACCGGTGTTATCTTTCGATGTAAGAGAGATAAACCGGAAGAGTAGGCATAATAATAAATAAGCTTGTTTGACCAAACATATCTTTCCTGATTACATCTGAGCCGTTTAAAAAGAAAAGTTTGGTAGAAGAGTGGGACGTACAAAAGCCCTCGACTCTTATAATTGAGATCAACGATAAGGGTGCAAATGGTTACCGAATTAGAGGAATAAGGTTGTAGAGGAAAAAAAAAAAAATTTCACACATTCCTTTCCTAAATAATAGAGTAACAAATTTTTAAATTTTTTTTTACAAATCCAGTTTTTTCCAGTAAAATTAGTGGAATTGTTTTTCACTCTTTTTCATCTCAAATGGTATTTTTTGAGAGGAATGTTCAATTCCTCTAATTTTATCTTTCTAATTGTGCATCCATTTGCACCTTAAATTTTTTTTTCAGCTGAAAAATACTTAACATTAAAGAAACAAAAGTACCAAATAAATACCACAACCTTGAACAACTAAAACAAAACCAATATAACAAACGAAACAGAGCATCATTCACTCTTCTTCTCCGACCACCATAGATTCTTCACGTTCCACCTCGAAAGCTTGATATGACTGTTGGAGGTGGGTTTCACCTTCCAAAAATCCGATCTAGGATTTGGCTCAAAGAAAAGCAAACTAAATGCCCATTATAAAATTCATGAAGATCCAATTCAGTGTCTTGGTCAAAGTCATGGTCAATGGAATTAAATCGTTATTAATATGACAATTTATTACCAATTGGTGACCATTAATTGCACCAAGAAATCAATTATAAAAAGGAAGAGAGTGAAGCTAAAAAGGGGAGGAGGATCCTAAGAAAAAACACCAAAAAAGAGAGACATACAAAAGGTTTCACAAGAGAAAGAGGAAAGAGGTAGTGCCATAAGAGAAATGGAACGACTCTTTGAAAAGTACAAAAAGATACATGGAGATCCTACTCCATATGATCCACACATTCTCACATCTGTTTCTAGATTCACAAGTTTGTATGTATTCGTCCTCAAGGGATCTTATTCATCCATTTCAAGATCGGTTCACACACTCGCCTTTACAGGAAAGTCATCTACTCACTCTTCACTTACGATTTTCTATATCTTTCTTTAGCACTTACCTTTTAGGAGAGAGACATAACATCACGAAGGTCCCATCTAGCTGTTCAGCTCTCCGCCTAGCCGTTCAGCTCTCCCTGTAGCTGTTCAGGTCTCCCCCTAGCTGTTCAGCTCTCCGCCTAGCTTTTCAGCTCTCCGCCTAGCTTCTCAGCTCTCCCCCTAGCTGCTCAGCTCTCCGCCTAGCTGTTCAGCTCTCCGCCTAGTTGTATAGCTCTCTGACTAGCTGTCCAGCTCTCCGTCTAACAGTCCAGCTCTTCGCCTAGCTGTCTAACTCTCTGCCTAGCTGTCCAGCTCTCCGCCTAGCTGTCCAGCTCTCCGACTAGCTGTCCAGCTCTCCGCCTAGCTGTCCATCTCTCCGCCTAGCTGTCCAGCTCTCCGCCTAGCTGTCCTGCTCTCAGCCTAGCTGTCTGGCTCTTAGCCTAGCTGTTCAACTCTAAACCTAGTTGTTGAGCTCTCAGCCCAGCTGTTCAGCTCTACGCCAAGTTGACGGCTTGACAAACTGACAACCTCGCAAACTAACGACCTAGAGTCGACGACCCGGAGCCAACGACATGGAGACGACAACCTGGACCCGACGATCAGGACCCGAAGACCTGGAGCCGACGACCTGGCGAGCTGATAAGCTGACGATGTGACGAGCTGCCTAGCTGAAGTAGAGACCTAGTTGTCAAGTTGAATGGAGGAGATCTCTCAAACAACCTCATCTCATGGAGGATCACACATGCGAACCAAAGATCCAAACAAATACTAACTAAGAACTACGTTTGGCTTGATCCCGACAAGGGTATGTAGGCAGCCTATCTAAAGGCACAACTCAAAGTATACTACAAATCTTTAATGAGACCTCTTATCGTAAAGAAGTGAAGCAATAAATGAAGAGTGGAGCTTAAGGTATATAACGAAATAATCCTTGTCATACAATCAACTGAAACCCTAACCCTACTTTCTGAGTTGGATTGAGATCCATCAACGACCAACTTCGAAATCCACTTTGAATATACGAATTCAGTCTTAGGTCAGTAACCACACTTCTAGCAATTGTCGATGCACTCTTGCTGCAGACCAGGGTCTCGTAAGAAAGATACCATTGTGGATAAGAAGCAGTCATTCTTAATATTTCTGATAAGTTTCCCAACAACTTAGGACACTCTGAAGGAAAGTATAGAGCTTTAACTATGTATGGCGTCGACGCTGCAAAAGTAACCTGAGAGTAATGGAGACTTGCTAAGATTTCAATTGCCCATTCCTAACCCTTAATTTGAGCTTTTAGCAAAGAAGACACACGTGTGTATGCATTGCGGTTCTGCATCAATACCGTATCGAGCGCATCTCTTACGACCCATGACATTCCTCCAATCCGTAACGTTTTACACCACGCGAATCTAATATTACACTTCACTTCACCCCCTGGCGGTCTTTGCTATTTAACTTCATATATAGCTGTCACATCCACCTCAAAGTCTCTTTGCACTTCCTTTGTTCTCCCTTGCGCCGCTAGCCATTGCGTCATTTCCTTCCTTGCTTTCTCCGCTAACATTCAAGATCAAGGCTTTCATCTTTGAAGACCTTATTGTTTTGGTTCTTTCAAAGACACCAGATAAGCCAAAACCCCAGACAACGTAATTCTTGAGGTAACGACAAATCCTTCTCTAGCTGGAACAAATAAAACAAATTCTCATAGATTGACAGAGAGAAACTTGTAAATGATAAAGGAACATGAGCCATTGCCAACCACGGTCTTGCTAGCGGACAAAGGAACAAAATGTGGTTTAGTGAATCCACACCACTGTCATAAAGATGGAACATCTCATCCACTCTCAAACCTCTGTTATTTAGCTTCTCTGCCACTGCTAGTGAGCCTTTCAATACGCGTCACATAAACTGTTAAATCTTAGGTTGAGTTCTAACACTCCAATAGCACTCATATAAAACATTTAGGGAGGGGCCAACTTCAGCTTCAGTAAGAACCCATTGATCTTTCCATAATCGAGTATCTAAACCATTCTCAATCACTCTCTTCCGGCCTTTAGTCAATAACTCCCTTCCACATAATAAACTTCTCTAAGCAAAGGAAGCTTTGGAACCCTCTGCCGCCAAAAGGATAGTTGAGTTCGGGTAGTACCTACTTTGGGAAAGGCGTGAAAACAACGAAGATGGCTCATGTAAAAGTCTTCAGACTTGTTTTGCAAGCAAAAACTGATTAAAACAAGTCAAATCTCTAAAGCCCATGCCTCCGATTTTTTTTTTGGCAAAGTCATTTTCCCCTAACCGACCCAATGTATCTTATTATGTCCTTGTTCTGTGTTCCACCAAAAGTCCATCATCGTACAAATAATGTTTGAAAAATACTCACTAGAAGCTTAAAACACGACAACGCATAAACCGACATAACCATTGCCACTGATTTCAACAAAATCTCTTATCCTCCCAACGATAAATTCTTAGCGTACCATCCATTTAACCTCCCTCAGACCTTATCTTTGATGTACCCAAGTAATTCCTGTTTTGATCCACTAAAACATTATGGCAATCCAAGGTATTTCCGAAGACCTCTCGTATTTTCAATACTTGATCGAACATGTATCCACATCTTCATGTCTTCTTTCACTCGATCCCCAAAAGTAATAGCATTTTTCAACATTGATTAATTGTCTCGAAAGTGCTTCACACTTTGCCAAACAGTCAAAAATCCCTTCGGTTTTAGCTCTAGATGCATGGCGTACAAAGAGGTATCATTGGCAAAAAGTAGGTGATTAATCTTAGGACCCAAGGCATCAAACTGTACACCCGAAATTCTCTGCTCTAGCTCTGCCTTCTTAATAATATGAACCTGTACTTCAGTACACAACACAAAAAGAAAAGGGGATAAAGGATCCCCTTGTCTAATCTCACGCTCAGGTCTAAAGAATCCAAATGGTTGACCATTTATTAGAACAGAGAAAGAGATGAAACATACGCATTCCATTAACCAGTTAATCCATATCTAACAAAAACCAAGAACAGAAAGAATGCGTTTTAGAAAAATCCATTCAACTTTATCATGTGCCTTCGTCATATCCGTCTTGATAACCATTAAATTCTCCGAGATTGGGTCGATAGTTTTTAAACTATGAATTACCTCATGAGCTATCAAAATATTATCTGATATGAGCCTTTTAGACACAAAAGCATATTGCGTTGGAGAGATAATAGACGACATCATCGGCTTTAATCTCCGCATAAGAAACTTCGAGATGATTTTTTATAGCACTGAATACAAGCTAATAGGTCTCAACTCTGACATTCTTGTAGGAGGATGCACTTTCGGTAATAGCAAGATCTGTGTATGATTCCGATTCTGATGCATCTTACCTGAATGAAAGAAACTTTTTACCTCTGAAATCACCTCATCCTTAATCACCGACCAGTAGCATTTGAAAAAAAAACCAGAGAAACCATCATGACCAGGAGCACTATCATTATTAATAGAGAAAGTAGCTAGTCGAATCTCCTCATCGGTAATTTTCCTTGTCAAAATCTGATTCATTGAGCTAGTTACTCTCACCGGTAAACCTTCCAAATCACTATAATTCGTTGTAGCATTACGTGAAGTGAATAGATCAACAAAGGATCTCTCTGCAACCTCAGCTTTTTCTGATCTGAAGCTTGAATTGAATCTGACCCATCCAATAGGAAACTCAACGACTTCTTTAGTCTTGAAGACTTTACCTAGTTATGAAAAAACTTACAATTTTGGTCTCCTGCTTTCAACCATTTTTCGCGACTTTTTTGACGCAAATAGCTCTCCTCTGCCTTGTATGCCAAACCCAACTCGTATCTGATGTTATTTAACAGATGAAACCAATGAGAGAGCTTGTTTGATTCCAGCTCAAGTGCAGCTCGTAGTTCCTTGATCTGCAAGGAAGAATTCTGACCTGATTTTCGCTTCCAAGAGCTTCAAGCTCTTCTGCATTCCTTTATACAACTCATCGTACCCTCAGTACCTTGTCCTCTTCCTTTCCACCATGCATCTGCTATTACTTGTTTTACTGTTGGATCATCCGACCATCTTTTTCAAAACGAAATTGTCTGCGAAATCTCCCTTGATCTTCTGAGAACTTGACAAGAACAAGTTTGTGGTCGAACCCAAATCTTTGTAAAAACAATTGCTGAGGGTTTGGAAACTTCGAACACCATGAGGAATTATCAAAGAAACGATCAAGTTTACTTTGGATCCACATTTTACTTCTAACTCCACCCCATGTAAAACCATTTCCAATGCTCGCAATTTCATGCATATCACAATTTTGAATAAAATTTTGGAAAGGTACAAAAGAAGAAAAAAGTGTTAGTGGACCTCCCAGCTTCTCCAAATTATCAAGAATCTCACTGAAATCCCCAACCATACACCACCGATATTTACGGTTAATTCCAATTCTTGTAATTCTCTTCCGGGTGGTCATACACACACGACAAAAACCTTTCTTGACCCCCATGATGTCACTTTCAAATCCATTAGATTCTTATCTTCATAAAAAAAAATCTATCGTAACCGAATTCTTCCAAAAAATCGCCAAACCACCACTATATCCCACCGAATCCGCAGTTCTTAAATTCTCATATCCCAACCCTTCGCAAACATGTGACACAAACTTAAAAGCATTTTTCGTCTCCATGAGGAATAGAATTTCCGGAAAATTATTTTTCTTCATTTTCCGAAGATGACAAATTGTCGACGGATTCCTCAACCCTTGACAATTCTAACTTAAAAACCTATTGGCGTTGCAGCGGTTCCACATCAGGAACCACCGAATTCTATTTTTTGAGGATTTTAATTACTTCTTCTCCATTACCACTCGCCTTCCTCTTGGACGGTGCTAACACTTTAACTGGTACTGCCATAGCATCGCCCTCCATGTCTTTCAACTCTCTTTTCTTCTGATCCTTTCTTTTCCATGAACTTGGTCTGCCTCTAGACCTTTTATTTTTGCCACTAGTTCTGAAAAAGCTGGAAGCTGAAAACCCATCTCTATCACCCGTAGAACCAACAGAAAAACCGGTCCACGATTATCAAGTTGTTGCTCAACGTTTTCTTTAGGAACATATACTATACTTTTAATAGCCGAAGCCATTAGCTTATCGTCATGAGATTTAGCCACTTCTTGGCTCTCGAAATTAAGGACCATTCTTTTTCCTTTATTCACATCTGTAGTGACAGTCGGAACTACTTCAAGTCTAAGCAAATTTTTTTCCCCGCAGGATCGTTTTCCAACTGCTATATAGATTTCTTAACTCTAAGCACTACAAGAAATATGAGTATTGATAGCATATGAAGATAGCACGGTTTTTCGAACTGCTATTATAGATTTGTGCAGGTATATAATAGCATTTTCTAAACGCTATGCAAAATTTTCATTGAGCGGGAACAAAAGTTTCTGCTTTGGAGCCTGATTTGTGTAATGAGCGCGAAACACTTTGTCAATTTTTGTGTACACTAAACTTTTCCTTCTATTATAGCATTTTATAAAGGCTATGCATATATTTCGTTTAGCGGAAATAAAAATTTCAGTTTTGGAGCCATGAGCGCCAAACACTTAGTGGTTTTTCATTTGGCGAAATTTTTCTTCTTCTATTATAGCATTTTTAAAATGCTAAGATAGGATATAAAGTATTATACCCTAAACCCAAACCCTAAACTATATAAAATGTTGTACAATAAACCCTAAACTCTAAACCCTAAACTATATAACATGTTATACATTTAACCCTAAACTCTAAACATAAACTATATAAAATGTGATGTCAAAACAAAAAAAACTATACAAAATGTTGTAACCTAAACCCTAAACTTAAATTATATACCTAAATCCTAAACTCTAAATCAAAACTATATAAAATGTTAAACCCCAAATCTTAAACTATAAACCTAAACTATATACCTCAAATCCTAAACTATAAACAATATAAAATATAAACCCTAAACTATATACCCTAAACCCTAAACTCAAAACTATATAAAATGTAATACCCCAAACCACAACACTACTAAAAACAGTAAATGTATAGATAATTAGTGAACAATTGCTACAAATTTGTGACAACCAAAAATGATTATAAAAACTTTAACATTTTTTTGTTAGAAAAAAAACTTTAAACATTTTTGTGGTAATATATATCTAAGTAGTGACAAAAAACGTTACTGTTTTTATTGTAACAAAATTGCTACTAATTATTGAAAATATAATTATGTAAAAATCAGATACAACAATATTTTGTGATAATTTTCTAATAATTAGCTACTAAATTGAAACAAAAAAAATTGTAGCTAATATTTTTTTAGCTTTTCCGCCAAACACTTGGCTAAATTTTGGCAAAACCGCCAAACACTTACACAATATCCTTTCCTCTCAAACACAGCAGACACGAAAAAGAAAACAAAGAAAACAAAGACACAGCAGACACAACAAACAGAGCAAACCATCACCGATGACCTAGCCACGAGAAGCCACCATCTTCGACAACGATTTTGTCCTCTGTTATAATCTCCAACGAAGGAAAATATTACGGAATCTAGGGTTTTTCTTTCCCTAAATCTGTGATTTCTCTAGCTTCAGTTCCCAAATTTTATTTTCGCATGTCTCTGTGATAGGGTTAGTTCGATTCGATTTTAAGTTCAAAAAATTTTGTAAAGCTTTCGAATTTTGTTTCATCTGTTCCGATTAACTACTAAAGCTTTCTATCCTTTCTATTTTGTTTGTTGTTTATTTCTTTCTGTTTCATTCTTATTTACATCAATCACATTGATTTTGAAAGCTATTTGTTCATAGATAGATCTTTTTGCTCTGCAATGAAGTATCATGATGTATTGTTTGCTTTTTTTATGTACAAAAACTGGTGATTGCAATATTCTGGAAGTAAACTGAAGTTTAACTTTCGCACTACATACATGAAAGGTTAGTCTAATCATCCATATTTTTTTTAGTGTGTTGATTCATTTCTTTTCTTTTTGAATTATGATTGTTATGCTTGTTTGGTTATAATGTGTATGCTGCTTTTGTTGTTTCTTTGTAGTATATGTGTGTGATAGTGTGTAATTATTTCCAATTTAGTGATTTGTGTTTGACAGTCTTATTTGATAGTGTGTAATTGACATGATAAGCTGGATACGTTTTGATTGCTGTTTGATTTTATGCTTATAGGTTTTAGCTGTTTTTTGAAGGTTTTAATTAAGGTTAGATCATATAATGTTGGACAAGGCATGTGTTCATCTCTGCAGGTATGGTATTTACTAATATAGCTAAGTATCCATGGTTTGCTGTTGAAGAGAGGAATTTGCGGCTTGGATTATCCACAGATGGATTCAACTCGTTCAACATGAAGAATACTAAGTATAGTTGCTAGCCTGTCCTACTAGTTAACTATAATTTGTCACCTGATGAATGCATGAAGAAGGAGAATATTATACTCACCTTGCTGATTTCTGGTCCACAGCAACCTGGTAACTGCATTCATGTCTACTTAGAACCCCTAATAGATTATATAAACCATTTGTGGAGTGTAGGTGAGTTAACATATGATGCTTCCAGTAAATCTTTGTTCACTCTCAAAGCAATGCTACTGTGGACTATTAGTGATTTTCTAGCTTATGGAAATCTAGCTGGATGTAAAGTGAAAGGAAAAATGGGTTGTCCTGTTTGTGGGAAAAACACATATAGTAAGTGGCTCAAATTTAGTAGAAAGCATGTCTATATGTCTCATAGGAAGGGTCTCCCACCAACACATGCATATAGATCAAAGAAAGCTTGGTTTGATGGACACTCTGAGCATGGGAGAAAGGGTCGAATATTATCCACAACCTGAGAAACTTTCAAAACCATTTTGGGAATGTAAAAGCAACCAAAAGGAAGAGGAAGATAATAGAATCTGATAGTAAAGATGTGTCTAGTGAATCTGAGGAAGAGGAAGAAGATGAAGTAGATGAGGAGGAGTTGTCAAGATGGAAGAAAAGATCAATATTCTTCAATCTGCCTTATTGGAAGGTAATTTGAACTCATACATTCATCTTCTGTAACAATAATCATAATGGTTTTTAATAACTTTGATTTTGTTTACTTCTGTTTCTATTACTCAGGAACTCCCTATAAGACATAATTTGGATGTGATGCATATAGAGCGTAATGTAGCAGCAAGCATTGTCTCAACAATACTACATTGTGGGAAATCTTAGGATGGGCTTAATGCTCGTAAAGATCTGGAACTTCTAGGTATTATAAAGGATATGCACCCTACCAACAAAGGGCAAAGAACATATCTTCCTATAGCACCTTGGTCTTTGAACAAGGATGAGAAGAAAGTCTTCTATAAGAGACTTTATGAGTTTAAAGGGCCTGATGTATATTGTTCAGATATAACAAGAGGTGAATCCTTAGCAGACAGTAAGATATCAGGACTCAAGTCACATGATTATCATGTGCTGATGCAACAGTTCCTCACAGTTTCACTCAAAGGTCTATTGCCTAAAGGTCCTAGGTATGCAATATTACGCTTATGCGCATTCTTCAACCACCTGTGTCAGAGAGTTATTGATATGGAGAAGCTTTCAGTTTTAGAAGCTGAAATTGTCGAGACTTATTGTATGTTTGAGAGATATTTCCCTCCCAGCTTCTTCGATATTATGGTACA
>OVAN01003643.1:0-28355 GCA_900406275.1 Anastatica hierochuntica
ACATATCTCCTCAAGGGGTACCTTGTAAAAGTTCTCCTTGATCTTAAATGTTAGGTACATGGTACTTTCATGAGGACCACGTTTTTACCATGTTAACCGTTGAGAGAAATTGGAGAGTGGGTGATGGTAAGTCGCATAGTTTAGTGATAGAAGGTTCCCAATGTCCATTTTCCTAGTCAAGTATTTTACTTGATTGTGAATTTCCATCTCTCTCAAAATGTCCTCATCCGCCAAGTAGTTCCAATGACCTTGACGTTATCTTGGAAATGCAAGTAGAGGCTTGTCTCCTCATCGTACCAACTCGTGTATGTGACATTTTCTTGTTCTCTTGAAGCCATTTTTTGGATCTACAAAAGATAGTAGATTTGTCAATTCAAAATTTCTTTAACGAACGAATGTAACGGTTTAAGAAGGATTTAGCTTCGAATCAAGTTTAAACATTCAAGAGAAAATCATACTAACTATTGATTCTTAGCAACTTCCTTAACCAAAACATTCAATCTAAATGCTATAAAAATGGATGCACATGGACCGAAATTCTTATTCAAAAATCATCAAAATAATCGGCCACTCCTTAGTTTAGCATTTTCAAAATTTCACAAGTAACCGAACGATGCATATGTCATGAATAAGATGCCTATAAAATTTACCAAGAGAATGTCCCTTTAAATCATTCAAAGACCTTTACTAAATTCGAATAAGTGTGCACTTAATATAATTTACCCAAATTCAATGGTAATGAACAATGTTCAATGTTTTCAACAATGAATAACAAGTAAAGCAAGCTTCATATCATCATAATAATGCAATGGAAAATTCAATGAAGGCTCAAAAGCAATCCTTTTAGCTAATAGAATCGAAAATTTCAAGCATTAAAGGACATCCCTTAAAAATTGTAAATTTTTTGAACTCTTCAAGGATTTCAAGCATAAGTACCATAAATTCAACATAAGAACCAATGAAACTAATTTTCCCAAAAATTCTCTCAAGAACACTATTCATAAGCACTATTCATCTAGAAGAACAATCCATGAATCAAGCATTTTTAGTTGTTTTACGAAGATCTAAACCATGAAAAATCAACAACTAAGCTCTATCTACGAACATACCTCACAAACAACATCTAATTCACTTCCTCTCATCAAGATCGAAAATCATCATCAAGAAGAGAAGAAGTTTTTATCCATACCTTTGGTTTTTTGATGCAAATATGAATGTGAGAAGTAGAGAGCTTGTGGATGAATCTTGTGAAAAATCTCAAAGTTTCTCTCAAATTTCTCAAGAACACAAAAGTTTAGCTTAAGAAGATGAAAATGTCGATGGCTTTAAGCAGAGAGAGAGAGAGAGAGAGAGAGTTTTTGCTTTATAAAACAATATGTGCGATTCATGTTTAAGTGTTCAAGTTTGTGTAATTTTCAAAAATTGCTAAAATGGTCTTTAGAAATTTCTTTCATAACCATTTGGCAAAAGTATATCAAAATCACCCTTAAAATCTTTAAATCCAATTTTTGGAGGGAAAATCAAGTTTGGTTTTTGAAAGATTAGGGCCAAAGGTTTTTAAATGGATCAAAAGGAGCTAAGTTTTTTAAAATCAAACTTTTGCAAAATCACTCTTGAAATTCTTTTAAAATGGTGAAATACAGGTGTATAGCTTGAACTCAAGAGAACTTACCTTTGCTAAAGAAATGTTCTTAAGTACTAAGTCATGATGACTTGTTGAAAATGTCCATCCATACTCCATTTTGGCTTTTATCCTTACTTCGATTGGTTCTCCCTTGGCACCTAAGCTTAAACAAAAGGATGTCTTTGGAACAAGGTTATCCCAAGACATATCATCTTTATTGAATTGAAAAGCTTGAAAATTAAAGACTTAAAATGAAATATTTACAAATCATATGCATGAGATTGCCTCTAAAGTGCGCTTTTTTAAGGTCTTTAGCTTGACCATTCTTCTTTCCTTTTTAGTGGATGACATGGAGGACCATCCTTTCAAAGTCGGGTCCTATTGGTGCCTTATTTGTTGCATAATCCCTTATCTTGAAGAAGTTCGCAACTCCTTTTCCCTTGTAGAAATTCGGGTTGTAGCCACTTTTGAAATTTGAAGATCCAAGTTCTTTCATGTCTTCTTCTCTAGCTACCTTCTCACCATGAATTATAGGCATTTCCTTTGCCTCTCCTTGGTACATTGTACCACAATACCCAATGTCTATATAAAGTTCAATCATAGGGTAAGATACACCTTTGTTAACATAATTCAATGTCAACTTCTTTGCTTTAAAATCAATTATGGCACTCGTGGTTAATAAGAAGGGGGTTCCAAGTAGAATTGGGAATTTAGCTTGGTGGGATTTTTTATCCATTACCACAAAGTTACTCTCCACATAAGTGTTTCCCACTCTTAGCTTCACATTTTCCAACCTTCCTATCGGAACCTTCCGTGTAGCATCTTCCCCAGGATTACCCCCTTCTTCGATTTCACCTTTGAAACCAAGCTCCTTCACATAGTCTACTGAGATCACGTTCAAGTTAGCACCGATATCCGCTAATGCATTCTCAAATTGGGAGCCTTTTAGAGCACAAGGTACCACAATTCTTCCTTCATCATTGCTCCTTTTTAAGAACTTCTCTCCCACTATATAAATTGAGATATTATTAGCTTGAAGCACCTTCTCCACTCTCTCTATGGTGGCCAATTTCTTCTCAAGCTTTACCTTGACCCTTGCTTCGGTTTTAGCCATCTCATACCATTCTTGAGGGATGTCTAAATCACCATCATATTTCATCTTACGATAGAGCACCCCTAATATCTCCTTCTTATAGCATCGAGAGTAAGGTAAGTGATACTTTGTAGAAGAATAATCCAAGATAGAGAATTTCTCTTCGCTTATGTTCATCTCACTAGGCGCGCCACTAGGAGGCCTTGGTTCATCATATTTTCTCTCAAATGTCACTTTCCTTGAAACATTGAGTTTTTTTTTCTCCTTGAAGCCTTCATCTTTCTTAGCTTCATTGATCAATTCTTTCTTATTAGCCTTATCAACAAACAAAGACTCTTTCTCTTCCTTCTCAATCTTGACATCTCCTTTAACCAAAGGAGTGTCCTTCTTCTCAAATTCCTTTCCAATTCGAGCACTTGTTTCTTCAATTTCAAGGTCAAATCCAGCATGACCTTCTTTATCAATCGGGCTTCCAACCAATTCCACAATCAAGAAATCAACAACCTCATCAAGGGGATTCAAAAATAGATTCTCAAAATCATCAATAATCTTCTTCTCTTCAAGAGTAAAGACAATATCATCCCATGGTTGAGGAGTGTTGTTGATTTCTTCTAAGAAAGTATTGCAAAATTTCTTGTTAGGCTCTCCCTTCTCTTTAGTCGTGGCCTTTCCTTTTCGGTCCGAGATCACTTGTTGGAGTTGAGAATCTATGACCTTAACATGTGAAGCAAGAGCTTCATGCTTGATGTTCATGTCTCGGTATATAGGCTTTATCTTCACATTCATCTCCCCAAACTTCTTGTTGAGCTCTGCCTTGGTCTCATTTTGTCCTTCCACTAGCTTCTTAAGCATAGCACGATTCTCTTCTTCTTTGGTGTTGCGCGATTGTTTATGCAAAAAAAGACAACAAAGCTTGAAAATTTATAAAATTTCATTTCCTAACAATCACACAATCCGCAAGCAATCACACAATCCACAAGTGCGTGGATATGCTATTATAGTACTTTGGGGTCGAACCACAAGGACCAAACCTTAGCTAGACAAGTTTAAACTTTAAGAATACACAACCGTTCTTAAGCTAAGCAAATAAGAAAAAGGGGTTTTGGTTTTTGTAATTTAAAGACGAGTAATTGAAATTGCAAATAAAGAAATCAAATCAAGCAAGCATAAGTAGACAAGGAAAGTAAAGCATAAAAGTAAGCATAAAGTAAAGCATAAGTAGAAACCGAAATAAACAAGCAAGTAAGAGCGATAAGATAGAGATGGATCTTGGGAAATGGTCGTCGACTTGATCCGATTTAGTAGCTAGATAATGGTGTAATAAGAGAAATCAACAAGAATTCAACCTCATGACTATGGAATCAATGCTTGAACTAATACCACTCTCGTAGCTAAAAGTCATATTTGCAAGCTAACATATTTCACTCAACTCTCGCTTCTTGTGATCATTTAGCAAGCAATCATTAAGAATCATTTCACTTTGTCACCAAACTCCCAAGCTATCAACTCTCGTTGGCTAAGCTAAGTTTGGCATACTTTAGGCTCTCCTAGACATTTCATCGGACACCTCTCGGGCGTAAAATATATACATGTCAAGATCTAGTTTTTATCCTAGATCAAACATTAAGAACACCTAAACCATAGAGATCTAAGTCTTATCTATCACAAAACATCATTCCCTAACCACAAATCATCTCAAATCTATCATTCCCAAAATCCACGAAAAGACTACTCACACATCATGTGAGAGAAGAGAGAAAATATGAGAAACATAAGCATGATTTTATAGATAAAAGATTTGAGATACAAAAATATAAAGAGAGACTCTTGATCTTAAAGATCAAGAGAATCAACTTAGAACATAAATAAAAGTGTTGAAAATTTGATAAAAGAGTAGAATATATGTTCTTGGAGGCTAAGAGGGGGTACTTATACTAAAAAGGGAAGAGAGGATTCCCTAGAAGCAATAAAACTCGTCAAAGTGTGCAGTCGTCAACCAAAAGTAGGCTATTGTCGACCTTGAGGTTGACAGCAGCTCACTTTGGGCAGCACAGCTCCCAACTTAAGCAGTCATCGACCCAAAGTGAGCTACTGACGAGCTGGAGGTCGACAGCTGCTCACTTTGGTAGCTTGTGGCTTCTTCTTTCATCCTTTGTTTGCTTATTTTGGTTGCATCTTCTCCCATAACATTTGGATCCTCTTTTTCTTGATTCCTTAGCTCCAAATCCACCTTGAATCCATCTCTAGAGCCTTCATGAATCCATTCCAAAGTTTCACCTACAAATGCAAAAACTAAATGCAAATGCAATATGATCCAAAACTTGATTCTAGACTCAAACTCATGGATTCTAAGACTTATATGCAATATATACAACCTAAATGTGGTTGAAACTAAGCTAAAATGCACAAAAATATACAAAAAAATATGTACACATCAACACCCCCATACTTATCCTTTGCTTGTCCTCAAGCAAATAACAAAGACCAAACCCGAAAATGAGGTTTGCAAGTGAGAACTCAAAACCAAGATAAGAAAAGTAATGCCTTATGTCCAATGTCCTCAAAACAAGTAAAATGATGCAAAGATCATCTAAGTGTCTATGTACTTCTCCATGATTATCACAAAACCAATTGTTAGAATCTAAGCTAAGCATCCATAAACTATCTCATCGCCAGTTCTTTTTTGCATTCAATTAAGCCTAGGCGTGAGTCCTTTACCTACGGGCAACGAATCTCATCCATTCATTTTGGAGTTCAAAGAAGGGATTTATGTAAAGAAGTGTAAAAAGAAGAGGGTTCACTCAATTTAAAGTGGTTTCTCTCAAACAAAAATAGTGCAAGACAATAGGCAAAAGCAAGGTGATAGCCGAATAATTTACGCATACAACGCATTTACTTCCTCTAATTGTTCCCACCCCATTGCTTCCTAAGGATCTAGACACTTACTTGATATACTTCCCATCCTAGAACTAGAAACCGTAAACTTTTATTGAACCAAACTCACTCATTCTTTTTCTTTTTGTAAACAACTAAAGATTCTTAAACTTTTAAACTTCTTAGCTACTAACCTTCTTTTGATTTTAAGAGCCACTATCTAATCACTTGGATTCTTTCTTTCTTTTTCTTTTTAAGGGTGGACTCTCTAAGCTTTTAGTTTCTAAGGTTAGAGCTTAAACTTAGTACTAATCTCTAGTGTCTTTTTCTTTTACTTCTCTTTTTATTTTTTTCGATTTCCTTCTTTCTTTTTCTTTTTCTTTTTCTTATTCAAACAACCTAGGATCATATATGCATTTAAGGAACATTTACTTGACTCTATACTCACTAACCATTCCCAAGACTTATACAAACCCAAAACCACAAAAATTTCCCTTCTTATGACTCTAGTTAGCCTTAAAGTGAGGCTAACTCTAAGGAAGTATCCTCTTTGTCGTTCAACTTCAATTCACTCGGGATTTTGCCCTTGTGTGCACTTTCTATAATAGGCCTCACATATCGAAATATTAGGGGGTTTTGATGGAAAGTTTTAAGGGTTTACAAGGTTTGGTCACTACTCTAAATATGAGAGTAGACATTTGAGATAAGAAAGGGTGGTAAAATATGTTAAAGCATAGCTCAAATGTAGTGTTTTCCCATGGTCAAGTATAGCGAAGCCCATAAGCAAGATATTAACATTATTTAAGGTCATCTTAAATACAAATTAACTCAAAAGATAGCTTACTTTCACATTCGCAAAGACCTTTAAGTGGTTAGTTCCAATCACGAATTTTCCTAAGACAAAAAAAATGGTCTACGAAACATCTTACTTCTAGTGAGGGCATTTGTCATTAAACAAAAATCAACTATCTATGAGGTATTTCTATCAATTTTCCCTATGAAAAATGCAATCATATGTGCTCTTAACAAACTAAGTATTTACAAATGGAGGCAATCTATATGCAAAGCTTTGAAAACAAATTGAAAATCTTTTTAGTTTTTTCGAAATTTTTCAAATTTTTTGGTTGTTTTCACAAATCATAAGTATACACAATGCATGACTCAATATGTGAAGAGAAAGGAAAATATCAAAACTCAAAACGACATTAGTACTAAGCCCCTCCCCCGGACTTAAATTCACCGTTTCTGTGAATTCTAAACTGTGAGAGTGACTTTTACAAACAAAAAAACACATATCAAAATGAAAATATGCAACGGTATTTACAAAGGATTGTAGGCGTACCTTGTGACAACTCATATGTATGATTTTCAAGTGGAATCGATGGATGGCTCCGGCTCATTGTTTTGTCGCGTGGAGCTCCGTGTTCTTGGCTCTTGGAATGATGTTCTTGGTGGATTCATTTCTTATTCTAGCGGTTCAAATCTTGAGCATCATACTATCATCTAACCGTAAGGTTTTTTGTGGTGGTGCCATTTGTTTAGTGCCTACACTTAAGAACGTAAACAAAGTGAATACAAAGATTTAATGAACACAATGAAACAAGCAAAAAGGATTTGGGTTTAAATTGAATAGAGCATTTAAGTACAAATAATCCTATGATTCGATTTTTAGCAATTCCCTAATGCTACTTCATGATCCTAAATGCAATCTACTCATGCAAAACCAAAATGCCATCATTCCAATACATATAATTTTCGGCCATTAAGGTGTTGTAAGTAAGAGTAAGCATTTGATTTTTCACTTTCTAAACTTATGAATTTTTTTGATGCTTACTAAACTACCAAGTTCAAAATCCATTTGATACCATTTCAAGAACATTTCTAAATTTAGACATGTTGTGCATTAATATAATATGCCCAAATTCATAAATATGGATAAAACTCAAAGTAGTGAATTCTAATTATGCACAAGCAAACCAAGCATTCAACAAAATCACAATGCAAGCTATGTAAGAATAAAAAAAATCAATTTTCATTTTAACATTTCATAAAGATAGAAATTTCAAGAGATGAAGGAAATCTCTAAAATTTCTCCAAATTAAGAAAGTGATACATGATTCTAAGCATATCTAGCACCCATTGCACATATGAACCAACAAATTCAAGTATTTCCAAAAATAAAATTTCAAACACTATTCACTTCAAGAACACATTTTTCATTCATGCATTTCTAGTTGTTTCCAATTGATTCTAACATATAAAAACTTTCCAAATAAGCTCTTTTTACTCAAGAATTCCACAAAACATCAATAAATCCTCATACCCATATAAATCAAAATTTTCAAGAGAATTGAGAGGGTTTTGAAATTTTCATACCTTGTTCTTGATGTTCGAGGGGAATGGAATGTAGAAAATGAGCTTGAATGCAACTTAGAAGAATCAAAAACTCTAAACTTTTCACACAAATTCTCTCTTAAAATCAAAACTTTCTCTTTGCATATGAAGAAGAAAAATTTTGATGCTGATGAAGGGAGGAGAGAGAAAAGAGAGTGTGAAAAGTAGTGGTTAAGAGTAAAAGTGTAGAAAGTTATTTGCAAATTGGTCCCCAGGTTTCCAGAATACTTGATTTCCTTGAAAACTTTTGCAAACTAACCCAAAATTTGAAACTTTTTTCGTGAATTTATGAAAATTATGACCAAAGGTTTGTAATTGAATCAAATGTATTAACTTTCTTTAAAACAAGATTTTGCAAAATCACACTTGAAAATTTTTAAAAATGTTGAAATGCAAACTTTGTTTCTTGATTTTAGAAGACATAGTTTAGCCATTAGGAAATTGTTTAAGTGTTTAGTCATTTTGGCTCATTGGAAGTGTAAATTCCATTTTCTTTCTTGGAATTTGATTCTTGCTTCAAACGGTTCTCCTTTGATACTTAAGCTTAGAGCAAAAAGAATGGCTTTGAATCAAGGTTGTTTCAAGACATAACCTTCAATTATTGAAAATTAAAGGCTTGAAGCATTAAAACTTAAAAGTGAATATATACAAAAGGATATTCATGAGATTGCCTCTCAAGTGCGCTTGTTTAAGGTCTTTAGTTTGACATTTCTCTCTTCCTTAGTTGGGGAAGGGTTGGTCCATCTTGTAGAAGATTGATCCTTCTTGCTTCATTTGCCCTCGCCATTAAGCACATTTTTGGTTGGGTCTCCATCATCCTCATTAAAGAACCACCCATAGACTTCACTCATCCTTACTTCTTCAAAGGACATCTCATTGCAATTATTCATAACTTTGTTCTTCTCAAAATATATTACACATAAGTATCTATCATATGATAATGTCAAGTAGTAGTAGACTCTTGGATCAACCTTGTTGAGAGCTACTATACTTCTTTCAAATTATATTCTAGCTATGGTAGTTGCAAAGAAGGGTGTTCCTAAGATTATAGGAAAACAAGTTGGATGCTTCATTTCTATCACCCA
The DNA here is from genome assembly GCA_900406275.1 of Anastatica hierochuntica. Classification (NCBI taxonomy): domain Eukaryota; kingdom Viridiplantae; phylum Streptophyta; class Magnoliopsida; order Brassicales; family Brassicaceae; genus Anastatica; species Anastatica hierochuntica. The sequence continues at coordinate 9,071 of OVAN01003643.1, forward strand.
TAAGTCCATTGGGATTGTGCAATTCTCAATCTTCAAAGGATAATTTTGTATAAACCCAATTGGCTTCTTGGTTGATGAATCCCCTAACAGAATAAGAGAATCATTCCTCTCCATCCTCTTGATACCATATTTTCTCATTAATTCTAGGGAGATCATATCATTAGAAGATCTGGTATCTACTAAAGCCTCTTCCTTGAAGATTTCTTCTAGTAAGCAAGGTATTGTGAATTTTTCGGGGTGTTTTATCTTATCAAGAACCTTATGATCATTGTTGGTATTTGGTCCTTCATCCATTCTTATCACTTCTTCAACCGCTTCCCTATTAGAGAGGACACTTTTGATGAATGAGATGCGATCCAGAAGCTTTGTCACTTTTTCATGTATGGGAAACAAAACCCCAATATCCACCAATTTCGTACGGACCTTGGAAAGAACCATCTTTTGAGCCCTAGTGTATGACCGAGAAGGATTAGGCAACTCTTCATATGTTTAATTCACAACCTTGGAAGATCCTTTTTCATCAATATCCTTAACCTTTTCATCAATAGGACTCTCTCTTCCTTCCTCTTGAGTTTGTCATCTTTATACACATATCCTCGTGAGATCTTTTCTATTGGTCCTCTATCACCATCCTTTGTTGGAACTTCCTCACAAAGAAGCATTGAAGATACTAAATAGCCCCTTAGTAGCCCCTTTAGCTCATCCTTTTGAGCAATGATCTTCTTGAGCTCCGCTTCAAACTCTGGATCGATCTTAGCTCTTTCCAACATATGAGGTTTGACCTCAAAATGGCTAACAAAGGCATACATTTCACTAAATTTGTCAATGGGTATCTCGTTGGATTCTTCGGGAAGGATTGGAGGTGGCACATATATAGGTGTGTTCACAATTGAATCCTCTTGTGAACTTTCATCCTTTATAGTCGTGTGTTGACTCTTCTCCTTAGGTGTAGGTGCTTCTTCTTTGGGTTGAATCTCGTTGTTGGGTAGAGAGCTCTCAACAATGACCTCTATATGTTCTACACCCAAAGTTTCCTCATAATGGAGGTAAGGTTGTGTCTCTTCTTCCTTGGGCTTTTCATTCAAACCTTGTTCCACTTGGTCTCCACATTCATCATCATCATACTCATCAAAAATTGGTTCCCCCATATCAAAGTATTGATCATCAATGATGAACCCGATTGTAGTTTCTTCATCGTACCTCACAAATAAATCCTCATTAATCTTACTGATGTGTTAGCATTTTATAGGTTTTAGTTCGGCTTTTAATCGAGAAATATGGTTTTTAGTATGTATTTGGCTCTCTTTGGAGCGGTTTTGTGTTCTTCAGAGTTTTTACAGGTATCGAGCTTGAATGTGTGGAAAGATCGTATTTTGGACGGATTTCAAGCTTCGAAGAAAGTGTATGTGAAGAGAAGAAACTTCCTGACAGAAGGACAGGGATCGATCGATCCTTGTCCAGGATCGATCGATCTGTGTCTCGATCTTCGCAGACCAATTTTACAAGAACCAAACCGAACCTATCGAGAACTGGATTACATAACAAAACCTATACTCGTGTTTTAACTTTCATTATGCTATTTTCTGACTTTGAGAGCAAAGAGAGAGGGATTTGTAACCTAGGGAGAAGAATCATCTTCTGTACTTCGAATCTGAGAAGCTTTCTGAACCCTTACTCTTTGGTTTTGTTCAATACAATCATGTCTCTCTCTGAACTGATTTTTGTTTGTTCGATTATCATGAGCGAGTAGTTCTTTCGTTGGGTTTAGGGTTCTCACATAGGGATTACATGAATTGTTGACACAGAATTGTTTAATTAGGGATTTAATCAATTGGATATTCTTCTAGGATTGTTCTTACTGCTGAAATTAACTTGATCACTTAGTTTCTGATCTTAGGTTGTTTAATGCCTGGAAAGTGTTCGATTAAATGCCTAAATGAATCCTAAATGAGCAATTTATCTTAAGCCAATGGAAGTTGATGTTTAAGTAAATTGTGAACCTAACAAACATGTTTAGAATGCATGATTAGAATCCAAGGGTCAACTGAAGTTAGTCTCACGGTTTCTAATACATAGGGAATTGATACTATGGAAGTAGATCAATTAGTGTTTGAGTTCAAGACAGTTCAAAACTTGTTCCCTGATCAGCAATTCGAATTAACAATGAAATGTTTCCCTGAGAATACCCAATGCCCAGCTCTTCTTTGATTGATTTACAACCCGTTGTCTTTTGTTTGTTTTCTTTGCTTCTTGAATTTTGAATTATTGCATCTTTACCAAATCTTACTTTTCGCTTTAGCCTGTGTTTGACTTGAAATTCTTCGTGCTACCTTTGGTCTCTATGAATTTGATCTCGAACCACTACAACGTACTTTTTGTGCGCTTGCAGTGCTTTCTTGCGTGAAAACCTGAGCTATCACTTTCATCCAAAAAGTTCCTCAAACTCTCTTATGGAATTCTCGGCTTCAATGAAGAAGATATCCTTAGGTTGATGTGTGAACGCCATATCGATTGACTATATTCCTTTGTGAATTTTGTACCTTGAAAGGAATAACAAACAAGTAGTGAGATAGTTAGTAACAAATAAAAACAAAGCTTAGTCTTGAGAATAATTGAAATCTTAAAGGAAAACAAAATCTATCTTTTGGGCTCCCCGGAAACGGTGCCAAAAACTTGTTGCGCGATTGTTTATGCAAACAGGTTTCTTTCTAATAAGTTTTCGCAGTATTTTTTCAGACTTGGTTTCTTTTCATTTATGTTGAACTATTTGGATTGTTATGCTAGCTATTAAGGATTTTATTGGTTCTATTGAATAAATGATATCCGGTCTAAGGATTATGTCCTGATTTGGTTTTGAGGACTAAGTCCTGTTAGATGCTCTGATGGTGGTGTGCGGTGCAGTTTTCTGCGGATAACATGCGCGGGGAAGACCCTAACGAGGGAGAACCCGGATGTTGTTGGTTTGGCAGGTAACACGCGCGGGGACCCTTACGAGGCAGAACCGGGTGTTACAAAGTGGTATCAGAGCCAGGTTGGCAAACTGGTTCTGACCCGGGAGGCATAGATTAGGAATTCAGTTTTCTATTCGGTTTTCAATGGTTTCAAAATGTTTTAGGGAAGGGGAATTTTAGAAAAGAAAAGAGAACACCAGTCCGACCGGAGTTGACTTTTATTCGTCATAGCTAAGTTTTATTCTTTCTTCCATCGGAGCACGTCCAATCAAGGGTTTTCTTTTTCAGATGGCTAACACCAGAAAAAAAAATGGTAACCAGGCCCAAGCTGCACCGGCTGCTGCCGCCGCTGCTGTCACCAGAGAAGCTGCTATTGCTGCTGAGAATTTCAATGCCATTGAGAATGTAGCTGCTGCTCAACCTGAGTGTTCCCAGGAAAGTATCGGAGAAAGTGGAACTGGAAACAGAAACACTATCAGTGAATCCAGGGCATCTTAAAGGACTGCGTGCCTTGCCACCCGAAGAGCTGCTCAGGATGCCATAGCTGAAGTTGCTAGGTTTGTTGCTGCCAATGCTGCTCTAGAAGAAGAGTTGGCCAGGTACCGAGCCAGTCAAGGATAAGCTCAGAGTCAGAGGACAGTCGCCAGGGAAGTATCCCAACGAGCTGCAGATCTACCTCCTCCACCGCCACCGCCACCGCCACCAGTCAGAGTACCGCAGTTTGTTCCGCCACCCCTGCCAAACCACTATAATGAGGGACCGTCCTACTAGGATCTAATCAGACAGCTGAGAGAAATAGGGAGAGAAATGTTAGAAGGGAAATCTGATGTTATTGTTGCATACGACTAGAAGAGAAAGTTAGAATAGAACTTCGATCATTTTCGCTGTCCGGAGGAGTACCGCCGGGCTCTGATAGTGCAGTATCTGAAGGGGGAAGCCCTATTCTGGTTGAAAGGCATGGTAGCTAAGACTCGTGGGGAGTACGAGCTGACATGGGAGGAGTTCATGACCCAGTTCACCAAGAGGTATTTTCCCCGTGAGGCCATGGACATCATGGAACACCAATGTCAGACGATCCATCAAGGCAAGCTGATTGTTCGCCAGTATAAAGAAGAGTTCAATCATCTCTGCCGTTTTGTTGGCCGCTATTTAGAAGAAAAGGATCTGACCAAAAGATTCTTGAATGGTTTGAACATAGAGCTCTGAAACCGCTGCAGGTTGGTGCGCTATGAATTCCTAGATGAGTTGGTAGAGAAAGCAGCTGATCAAGAAAAGGGGTTGAAGGAACCAAAAGAAAAGAACTGACCAAATCCGCCCAAAGCTGACACCGCCCCTGATGTCCGCAGGAGGGATTTTAACCATGCCTTTGGACAGGCGAATGCTCCAATAGACCCTCGGACCCGATGCTACCATTGCAATCATTACGGCCATAAGCACATCGTGTGCCCAGAAAAGCTGAGAGGAGGTATGACCCACCTAGAGTGAATCCACCCAGACCGAATCCGCCGAAAGTCAACCCGCCAATGGGCAACCCACCAAGAGCTTACCCGCCAGAGGGCAACCCGGGTGAGAACGTGATGCGTTACCGTTGTGGAAGATTAGGACACCTAGCAAGACAATGTCAGGAACCATTGGACGACCCCTGTGTCTCGAGCACATGTACCGATTGGCACCTGCCGAGATGGCTAGGCTGAAAAAGCAGTTAGAAGATTTGATCGAGAAAGGCTTCATCTGCCCTAGCAGCTCATCGTGGGGAGCACCAGTTTTGTTCGTGAAAAAGAAAGATGGCACCTTCCGGCTATGTATCGACTACCGGGGTTTGAACGAGGTCACCGTCAAGAACAAGTACCCGCTGCCAAGAACAGACGAGTTGTTGGACCAGCTACAAGGAGCCTTCTGGTTTTCCATGATCGATCTAGAATCATGATACCACCAGATTCGAATCACGAAGGAAGATGTACGAAAGACGGCCTTTCGTACCCGGTACGAGCATTATGAGTTTGTAGTTATGCCGTTTGGGTTGACAAACGCCCCAACCGCCTTCATGAAGTTGATGAATGACGTCTTCAGGAAGCATTTGGATAAGTGTGTGATAGTCTTCATCGATGAAATCCTAGTGTATTCAAAGACTCGGAAGGAGCATGCCCAACACTTAAGGATAGTGCTCGAAACGCTAAATGAGCAGAAGTTGTACGCTAAGCTCAGCAAGTTTAGTTTTTGGCAAAGGGAAATAGGGTTCGTAGGGCATGTAGTCTCAGAATTAGGAGTAGCAGTGGATCCCGAAGAAGAACGCAACAATCACTAGTTGGCCGACATCTACCGGTGCCACCAAAGTCCGCAATTTCTTGGGTCTGGCAGGCTATTATCGCAAGTTCGTCCAAGGATTCGCCAGCCTGGCTAAGCCAATGACTCGCCTTACAAGAAAGAGGGTTAAGTTTGAATGGACAGAGGACTGCACCAAGAGCTTCAAGAAGTTAAAGAATTGCCTGACTCAGACGCCAATGCTAGCGCTACCGGAAGTGGGGAACTCATATCAGGTCTACACAAATGCTTCCGGAGTAGGATTGGGTTGTGTCCTCAGGCTGTCCGAGAAAGTGATCGCCTATGCTTCGCGCCAATTGAGACCCCACGAGACGAATTACCTGACGCACGACTTAGAATTGGCTGCAGTTTTCTTCGCCCTCAAGATCTGGAGAGCGTACCTGTATGGATAAAAGGTTCAAATCTTCACTGACCACAAGAGTTTGAAGTACATCTTCACCCTACCGGATCTGAAATTGAGACAGCGCTGATGGATTGAACTGCTGGCAGATTACGACTTAGAGAATTCATACCATCATGGGAAGGTCAACCAGGTAGCCGACACCCTAAGCCCCAGAAGGATAGATGTGGTAGAGTCAAAGGAGGCTCAAGAATTGGTAGAAATGGTAGCAAGTCTCGGGCTTTGTGCAACCACGGTAAAAGATGGTATGACCAGATTAGAAGCAGTAGACCTGGTCGACCTATTATGGAGAATCTGCCATGCACAAGACGATGATGAATCACTCCAGAACATGGTCCAGAAGGAAGTCGTAGGGTACCGCGTGACGACCAATGGAACGATTATGTTCAAGGATAGAGTTTGCGTGCAAAACGATCTAGAGCTAAGAAAGAAAATCCTAAAACAAGCTCATTGCTCGAAGTTCTCGATTCATCCTGGAATAGTTAAGATGTACAGGGATATGAAAAGGTTCTACCACTGTCGTGCGATCCGAGCCACCACCGTCCCTCTCCGAGGCGTTGTTGCCATCGTCGAGCCTCAGTGATCGCCGCTAGCATCTGAAAGCCTCAGAAGCGTCGCCGCTAAGCTTCATGAGCCGTCGTTACCCGTATCCTCTCTCAGGTCACGCGATCGAGCCATCGACCTCCTCTTCTGAGCCTCTCCTGCCAAAGATCGCCACTCTCCGAGCACCATAGCCACGATCCGAGCCTCACGTGGTGGTTTCTGCCCCAACCCGTGAAGCCGTTAGCCCATTTGAGCCGATTTGAGCATCGCTAAGCCCTTACGAGCCACGTCCGTCGTCGCAGCCCCCTTCCAGAGCCTTTCCCGCAGCTGATCATAGATATCTAGCGATTCCCAAGCTCTTCCGCTGTCGATCATCCCATGTCGCGGTTCCGAGTCACCGTGTTCGTGAATCCGAATCATTTTTGCGGCGTTTTCGTCATTTGTGAGGTAGTTTTTCACTTTCGGGATCGTATTCCGTGTTTCCGAGAGTTTTTCGTAACTTTTCGTGTTTCGGGTTTGGAACTTTCCATTTTTGGAAACTTTCAATTTTTGTCAAGTTCCTAATTTAGAAAGTTTCTATTTTTGGAAAGTTTCCTTTTTGGGAAAGTTTCTATTTTATGAAGGTTTCCTAATTTAGTAGTTTCCTTTTTTGGAAGTTTCCATTTATGGCAGGTTTCCGTAAACGGAAAGTTTCCTTTTTAGGTAGGTCTTGGTTTAAGGTCTAACTCGGGTTCCTTTTTCGTTCAGGTCAAGAAGTCCAATAACCGATTCTGAATTTCATCCGCATTCGTCTCCATCTGCAATTCAGGCTAAGGTAAGGAGATAAACCCGTAGCTATTCCCCCGTAGAACTGGTTTAGGATGTTTTCTCTGTTAGTATAGGTTTAACGCGTCTTGCTTGATAGTCTTGTTTGTGCATCGAGTCAGTCCTGTTTTTTTTATTGAGCATGTTAGGTCCAAGTTATTTCCTTAGTGTTTTAAGATGTTTGGTATGAGATTGGTGTGTGTTAGAAGGAGAATGTGTTCGCCTCTGGAGATGAAAAGGAAGTCCTGGAACCATATATATGGTTAAGTTGAAGTGCAAGGAAGTTCAGTCATTGTAGTGGTTCGTAGGTTATGCAGTGTGCTGCCAGAGGTTTTGTTTAGGGCATCTTTGAATGCCATGTTTTGCTTGCGGTACAATAGGTGCATGTTAGGTGTTAAATGTATGTTGGCTTAGAAGGCATTCTAAGTTTTTTTGCGGTGTTGCGAGTTTAGAAACTCACCCCCTCGCTAAGTGATTTCCCTGTCACTCACCCCTCTCTTTCCCCTGTCCCTCCCCCTCTTTGTTTTGCAGGTGAGCATGACGAGTAGCCGGAAGATGATGATCGGTCTGGTGTTCGTTTTGGGTGCCAGGTTTCTTTCTAATAAGTTTTCGCAGTATTTTTCAGACTTGGTTTCTTTTCACTTATGTTGAACTATTTGGATTGTTATGCTAGCTGTTAAGGATTTTATTGGTTCTATAGAATAAATGATATTCGGTTTAAGGATTATGTCTTGATTTGGTTTTGAAGACTAAGTCTTGTTAGTTGCTCTGATGGTGGTGTGCGGTGTAGTTTTATGCGGATAGCATGCGCGAAGTGTAAGAATCATTAGGTGGAGTCAAATATGCTAAGGATTAAATGTGTTAGGGCCATTAATTCAATAACCTATTTTGTAGTGGTCACTTTGTGATAAAGAAAATGTTATGGGGATAAGTGTTATGAAATATTAATGTGTGGATAACTTTGGCAATTTCTCATTTGATGAGGGGTCGAACTAGATATTAATTCTCTATAAATAGAAGGTTATGGTCCCAAAGCAACCTTAACAAAAAATACAGAAACTCTCTGCATCCCCATCAACAGAGACCTAAAGTCACTCAGGGTTTGTTTTGGAAGATTCATTCCCTAATTCTTTCGAATTCCTAAGCATGGATTCATCAGGTACGCTTTCGCTCTAGATCTTATTAATCAGAAACTGATATGGTTTAAGGTTTATAGATTGAATAAATCTATCAATTGGTACCGGAGCCACCATATTCAGTTTCTGATTGATTTTAAAGTTTTATCTCATGAATTTTGGATTTATTCTTACTTTTTTTTAATAAAATCAAAATTAATTATTACGTGAAATTCATATTGTTGAATCTGTTTCTTCTTTCTAAAGTTTATGCATAGATCGTGTATTTTGGGAACTGTGTTTTTTTTTTGGTATTATATCTATAGTTAACTATGATTAAATTTTAAATTCTGGAAAATCTTATTTAAGATTAAAAGCTCTTTGATTATATTTTTTTGAAACTAAATGAATATTTTTCGAAAAATCTAGAGTAATTTTTTCTTAAAGTTCTATGCTGCTTTCAATGGCTCTGAAAAAAAAAATTCAAAGAATTTTAGGGTTTTTTGTAAGGTTTAAAAAGAAATAAACGTGTGTTTCATTCTTTTTTGGCTTTTTTTTATTTAATTTCGGCCCAATCTTCAGCATTTTTAAATAAAAAAAAAGAAAAAAATTGGGTCGCGAGAGCCTAATAGAGTAAAAAAGGGAGGCATCGGTCAATGACCTCTGGAAACGTTGTTGATAGGTTTTGAACCGGGATAACATTCGTCAGCAGCTACTCTCTTTACCTTCGTCGGCCAGTAGGTCACTTATGAATTCTTGTGTATAGAGCCCGAAGACTATATATTATATAGTCTTAAAAATAAATTAGTTTTTTTCTTTTTAAAAATCAATAAATAAATTTGATTCTACAAGTTTAATATTAAGTAATGGATTAATTAAATCAAGATGTCGGCCCAAAGGAAGACTCTCTTGAGGATATTTTTCCATGAAAAATATTAAATGATGTATGTATGTAAATTTATGCGGATACAATTCGGCCCAAAGGAAGATTTGTATTTGCCAAATTTACATATGTATGTGTGTGTATTTTTATGCGAATATTAAATCGGCTCAAAGGAAGGTCTAATATTTGGCCTAAGTACACATACACATGTGATGGTAAACATGTGACAATTATATAGATTTATACATGTGAATGAAAAATTGGCCCAAAGGAAGGTTTATTATTTATCATGAATTATTGTCAGTGTTTGATCGTCGCAGCAAGAGTACCGCTAGTAGTTAGTATTACTGTCCAAAGACTTGATATTAATGTACACTTGGTATCTTGGATGGGATATCTACAATTGTTTGATATTTATTATTGATTTTCTTCAGTTAGTGAGTCATTAATTAGGTTTTGTTCTCTCTTTTCAGTAAATGTTGCTACTCTTTCTGCCAACTTAGGATCAATTCTAAAACTTACGAGTTCTACCTTTACTGAATGGAAAAGTAAAGTTAAGATTGTTCTTGGGTGTATGGATCTTGATCTTGCGCTAAGGATGGAACAACCTGCTTCTCCTGCAGATACCAGCAATGCTGAGTATAAGGCTGTTTATGAGAAGTGGGAGCGTTCCAATCGCATTGGTCTAATGATCATTAAGGACATCATTCTAGAAACCTTCAGAGGTGGTGAAGAGATCGATGATCTCAAACAGTTTTTTGCCGAGATGGATTTGCGCTTCACAAGAAGTGATAACGCGGAAATGAGCATGCTTTTGCATCGCTTTAGTAAGATGAGGTATCACGGCAAAGAAAACATAAGGGAGTACATTTTAGAAATGTCCAACATTTTTTCAAAGCTCAAGACACTTAAGACTGAGCTTCCGACTGAAGTGCTCATCTTCTTTGTCTTGAACTCTCTTCCTCCTCAGTTCAATCAATTGAAATCTAGTTATAGTACAAAGAAGGAGCAGTGGTCTCTTAATGAGCTCATTGCTTAGTGTGTGCAAGAGGAAGATAGAACGAAGCAAGAAATGACTGAAAGTGCTCATTTGGCTTTCACCTCTAAGGGTCAAGGCAAAAGAAGGAAACTCGAGCTTGTTAAAAATGATGTTCCTAAGGGTTCCACCCAAAAGAAACAGGATAAGGTTGAGAATACATGTTTCTTTTGCAGGAAGGGTGGACAAATGAAGAAGGACTGCCAAAAGTACCTCGCTTGGTGTGATAAGAAAGGTATGTTCCTTGCTTTAGTCTGTTCAGAAATGAACTTAGTTGAAGTGTCTAGAAACACTTGGTGGTTAGACTCTGCTGCTACTACTAACATGAGTGTTTCACTTCAGGGTTGCCTGAGCTACTGAAACCTAACTGATGCTGAGAGACTAATTCATGTGGCTAATGGGATTCCGGTGCATGTGAAGGCAGTCGCACATTTTAGATTGTTTTTTAGTATTGGTTATTTTCTGGATCTGAAAGACACTTTGGTTGTACCGTCTTTAAGACGAAATTTTGTTTCCGGTCCTTATTTAGACAGATCTAGTTATTCTTGTCAAACTGGGAATGGAAAAGTTGCTTTGTCTTTAAATTCAGTTCTTATTGGAACCGATAAACTTTTGGATGATCACAATCTTTATATACTTGACACTTTAAACTATAATGAGGAAAGTTTAAGTGTTGAATCAAGGGGCACTAAACGTAAGTTTGAAAATGCAAATTCAGGAACTCTATGGCTCAAACGCCGATGTCACATATCAGAAATAGAGTTGAGTGACTTGTGTCAGATGGTATATTGAGTTCTATTGACTTCACCGATTGTGATGTCTGTAGACTGCATTAAATGAAAATGTACCAAACATAAGAAATTAGGTGCATATAGAGCTACAAAAGTCCTTGAGTTGATTCATACGGATCTTTGTGGGGCTTTTCCTACTCCATCTTGGAATGGTCAACAATACTTTATATCATTCATTGACGATTACTCTAGATATGCATATTTATTTCTTATTCATGAAAAATCGGAGTCACTGGACGTGTTCAAGACGTTTAAGGCTGAGGTTGAGAACCAACTTGACCGAAGAATAAAGTCTATCAGATCTGAACGTGGTGGTGAATACTACAGTAGATATGATGGTTCAGGTGAACAACATCCAGGACCATTTGCCAGATACCTAAAGGAATGTGGAATTGTGCCTCAATACACTATGCTTGGGTCTCCCAGTATGAATGGTGTTTCTGAGAGAAGGAACCACACTCTTAAGGACATGGTGAGGAGTATGATTAGTCATTCTACTTTACCTGAATCACTCTGGGGAGAGGCACTAAAGACCGCAGCTTACATTCTTAATAGGATACCAACTAAAGCAACTGGTAAAACCCCTTATGAGCTTTGGACTGGCAAAAAACTTAGTCTAAAGCACCTTCAGATATGGGGATGTCCAGCTGAGGCTAGGCCATATAAGCCATATGAAAATAAATTGAACTCAAGAACTATTAACAGTTACTTTATTGGTTATTCTGAGCGGTCTCGGGGCTATAAGTTCTATGATCCCACTATAAAGAATATTTTTGAGACGGGAACAACTATGTTCTTTGAGGATGTTAAGTTTGGGGGAGAAATAAAGTGAGGGATATCATCTTTGAGGATGAACCGGTTCCGATTTCTATACCGATTCATATAGTTGCTTTGGATAAAGCAAATCCAGATCCTTAGGTTGATATTGAAGTTATTCCTCAGGTTGATACTGAAGTTATTCCTCAGGTTGATACTGAAGTTATTCATCAGGTTGATATTGAAGTTATTCCTCCAACTCAGGATGTCGATGATATCGATCATCAAGGTCAAACTCAAAATCCTCAAGAGCTAGTGCAACAAGATCAAGTTGCTTTAATGGGATCCACTAGAGTAAGGAAAAATGCTATTTCGGATGATTACATAGTATTTTTTAATGGAACATCAGGAAAATCAAACTCCTATGGAAGATGATCCTATCAACTTCCATCAGGCTATGAGTAGTTCCATCTCAGATAAGTGGAATGAAGCAGCGAATGAGGAGTATCAGTCGATGCTAGACAATCAGGTTTGGGACATCGTTCAGTTACCTGAAGGAAAGAAAGCTATTGGTTGCAAATGGATATTTAATACCAAGAGGGATTCAAATGGTAACATAGAACGATATAAGGCTCGTCTAGTAGCTAAAGGCTATACTCAGAAAGAGAGGATTGACTATAAAGAAACCTTCTCTCCAGTTTCATCGAAGGATTCTCTTAGGACAGTCATGGCCCTTGTTGCATAATATGATTTGGAGCTTCATCAGATGGATGTCAAAACGACGTTTCTCAATGGAGACATTGATGAAACAATTTATATGGAGCAACCAGAAAACTTTGTCTTAGGTGATGCAAAGAATATGGTTTGCAAATTAAAGAAATCCATTTATGGGCTCAAACAAGCTTCTCGTCAATAGTACCACAAATTTCATAAGGTTATCATCTCCTTTGGCTTTGAGGTGAATTTGGTTGAGCATTGTGTATATCAAAATTTCAGTAGGATCAAGTGTATTTTCCTGGTTTTATATGTCGATGACATACTATTGGCCACTAACGATATGAGCATNTTAAGGAAAATTTTGAGATGAAAGATCTTGGTGAAGCATCTTTTGTCTTAGGAATCGAGATTCATCGAGACCATTCTCGAGGAATTCTTGGATTATCACAAAAGAGATATATCGATAAAGTACTTAAGAGATTTGGCATGCAAGATTGCAAACCAGGTAATACACCAGTTGCTAAGGGAGACAAAAAATTTTCTCAGTCAGTGCCCTAAAGGAAATCTGGAAATTCAGGAGATGCAGAAGATCCCTTATCTTCGGTAGTATGGAGTCTAATGTATGCTCAAGTTTGTACGTGTCCGGATATTGCATACGTAGTTGGAGTTTTAGGCAGATACTTAGGCAATCCAGGCATGGACCATTGGAAAGTAGCTAAAAAGGTCATGAGGTACTTGCAGAGAACAAAAGACTATATGCTCCCATATCAGAGATCAGATAATTTGGAGATCATTGGGTATTCTGATTCTGATTTTGTTGGATGCCAAGATAGTAGAAAATCTACATTGGGATATGTCTTTCTGTTGGCTGGTGGAGCTATTTCCTGGTGTAGTGCAAAACAGTCACTCATAGCTTCCTCCACCATGGTAGCAGAATTGATAGTAGTATATGAGGCATCCAATCAGGATATTTGGCTGAAAAACTTTGTCACATGGCTGCGAATTCTTGAAGGAATGGAAAGACCACTAAAGTTATACTGTGACAATAAGGCAGCTGTTTTGTATTCCAACAACAATAGGAGTTCGGTAAAGTCTAAACATGTAGACATTAAATACCGAGTCGTAAAGGAAAGGGTACAAAGTGGAGAGATTTCCGTAGAACACTTGTGGACAAATTCTATGTTAGCAGATCCTCTTACAAAATGTATTGTGCATAAGGTCTTTCACGAGCATACTGCTCGAATGGGCATTTTGGTGTTTGAGGATTATTCAGTTTAGTGGGAGTGTGTCATTTGGTTTTGTTCTATGTTTTTGTTTTGGTTGTACTATGCACATTTTTCTGATCAGAAATAAAGTTTTAATAAAGTTTCAGTTTACACTTTGTACAATAAAGTTAAAGGATCTCACTAAAGTAGGACCGGTTGAAAATCGATATGTACTTACCACCTTTCATGTGATTTTCATGCCACATTTTTCATAATTGATCTATGTCATTTGTCTGTATTGATTTCAGTGACCATGGAAGGTTTAATTATAAATAATATAACAAAAGCCGCCATGATCCTATGTTGTTACAGTCAATGGACGAGATTATTTTATGCTCTCGGAATTAATGGCATATTTGAGCTCATAAAGTCTATCGCATTTTCAGGCACATATATGACCCAGTGGGAGATTGTAAGAATCACTAGGTGGGGTCAAATATGTTAAGGATTAAATGTGTTAGGGCCATTAATTAAATAACATATTTTGTAGTGGTCACTTTGTGATAAAGAAAAGGTTATGGGCATAAGTGTTATTAAATATTTATGTGTGGATACATTTGGCAATTTCTAGTTTGATGAAGGGTCCAACTAGAAATTGATTCTCTATAAATAGAGGGTTATGGTCCCAAAGCAACTCTAACAGAAAATAAAGAAACTCTCTGCATCCCCATCAACAGAGACTTAAAGTCATTCCGGGTTTGCTTTGGAAGACCCATTCCCTAATTCTTTCAAATTCCTAAGCACGGATTCATCAGGTACGCTTTCGCTCTAGATCTTATTAATCAGAAACTGATATGGTTTAAAGTTTATAGATTGAATAAATCTAACACGGAGGAAACCCTGACAAGGGAGAACCCGAGGGCTGATGGTTTAGCAGGTAACACGCGCGAGGACCCTGACGAGGCAGAACCGGGTGTTACAATATCCTTTGATAATGAAGATTGTTAATAAGTACATTTGTGTAGTTAAATTTGTTTAATTTAGATTTATAGTCTTGGGGAGATATATTGTTTGAAGAGTTTTCTTTGCTTATTTCTTTTCTATTAATTATTTCTTCAAAGTTGATGATCGTTTCTCTATAAACTTGCACTCCTTTATAACTATTGCATGGTTTTCATCTTATTACGTGATAAATGAGATGGATGGTGTCATTGAACTACCTACAGAAACGATGAGATACAATTTTGTTTCATTTCCACGTTTCATTATTGTTTACTAACAATGTTTATGTTTTCCAGAAACCATAGTCCAGCTACATTTTGTATGTGCACGCCATAGTAACTGCAAGAAGACATTTTGGCAAAGCTTCCCCATCAGTTGGATCAAAATCAACTCATTTATTCCTCTTGCCAGGGTCGTCTCAATTAAATATTGGACCATATTCAAAAAAAAAATTCTGACCCTTTTTTAAAGATAAAATTTTGTATTTTTGATAAAGTGAGCTTTGAAACTAACATAAAATTGCAACAAAAAAATGTATTGTTATATGTATATTATTGAGTTGAAACATTTAATTTTTAAGAATTGCTCAGTGTAGGGGCATTTGGTTATTGTATTATGCCCTGGAGATGCAGGAAAGAGCACATTGACAAAGATACTTCTTAGTTGGGTAGGAATTTATGAATAGATGTCTACGTTTACAGACCTTCATGTTCGACAATGCTTAGTTACAATACCAAAATCTATTGATGACACTCCTATAGATACAAGTGTTGAATGAACTCAATCTCTATATATGGCAAGTGCGAGTTTTAATGATTTGCAAGTGTTTCACATAGTGGTAGACAACAAAGTTCCAAGATCAGCTCTTTCAATTAGGTATGACCCCTTTCTAATCCGTTGAAGTAACATATGTAAGTCTCAAAGATAATGACCTATTGCATTAATTTCTTGCTCTCTAATATACAAAAAATATCAAATCTATATCAATAGGTAAACGCATAAGTTCTTACTTTTTCATAAAATCAAAGATATCAGTGTATATGATTGTGTTCATTTCATTGTAAATAGTTCATTGGTTTAGGAATTGTGAACTGGTGAGATAAACTAGTTAATATGTTTTACATTTCCGGTTTATGGTTGGTTTATCCATGGTTAGAGNGTATATAAACCCCCCCCCCCTGTATATTTTCCACTAATTAATGAGAATGAGTGTTATTTACTAATATGGTATCAGAGCGAAAACACTTCTTCTCTCTGTAACGGCCTTTCCGCTTTTCACACTTTTCCGATCATCGGATCTTCACCAGAGATCACTTCTCCGTTTGATCGAGCTGTTTTCTTCTTCGTCTTCACCTTCCTTCGCCTGTGCGATTTCATATCTCATCGAGAATCAGTCCAATCTCGAGCTGAAATCGATTTCAATGGGGAAAAGGAATTGTAAGTTGAAGTATCGCAAATTTGTCTCAGGTTCACCTGAATCTTGTTCTCCTTCTTCACCGAAGACTTATGGCAAGACTCCGGGCTCAAATTTGCGTCGCGATTCTATGTCGTCTTCAAATCCTGTTCAAAATCTCAAATATGATGTTTCACCATCTTTTGATCACTTCGAGGTATCTTATTCTCCTGATAACATACATTCTCCATATCACTTCATAGTTCAGATCATCCAGGACTAGTTTTAGTATCAAAACTACTATATGGAGATAACTTTGGTGTATGGATTGTTGCTATGACAACTAGTATGGAAGCTAAGAATAAGATGGGATCCCTTGATGGATCTATAGTGAAACCTATAGATAATTATTTGTATTGTAAAATCTGGAAACGATGCAATAGCATGGTTAAGTCTTGGTTGCTTAATAGTGTTACGAAAAAGATATACACTAGTATTCTCTACTTCAAAGATGCTAGCGATATATGGAAGGACTTATACACTCGCTTTCATAAGTCCAATCTTCCAAGGCTATACAGGCTTAGACATCAGATTCATTCCTTTAGACAAGGAAGTCTTGATTTGTCATCCTATCATACACAAACTCAAGCTTTGTGGGAAGAGCTGTCTAGCATTCATGTTGTTGTTCGTACCCTTGAAGAATTGTTGGCAGAAAAGGAAACTAATAGGGTAATTGACTTCTTGATGAGACATAATGACAACTATGAGAACATCAGGAGTCGAATTCTAATGAAGAAGAATCTGCCAACATTGTCAGAAGTGTATAATTTGTTATATCAAGAAGAAAGTCAGAGATCAACTAGATCTTCTCTTCAAACAGACATAGAACTTTCAGCATTTCAGATAGCTCAACCACAAAGTCAGAATTCAAGATTGTTTCAAGGGAATTTATTGAGTCAATCTTCAGCAGGTCATCAATTTCAGAGGAAAGACAGACCATTATGCACCTTCTGTGGAAAACTTGGCCATGTTGAAGAGAAATGTTACAAGAAGTATGGTTATCCAACCAATATGAAGCCAAAATAGAAATTTGACAAGTCTAATGCCAATGCAGTAGTGTTATTGAATGCTAATGTTGGAGAGCATACTGAGCAACAAGAAAGTGTAGCTGATGAACTCACTGCAACTCATATTCAAGAGTTGGTTTCTTTTCTTAGTAGCAAGCTTCAACCTCCAAGCTCTACACACACACTTGAAGTGCACTCTGTCTCAGTAGATTCTATACCTTCATCCTCTGACACTTTCCCAATCACTGGTACCTTCTTCCCTTCTATCTTTTGTTCTTTTACCAATGTGGCTAAGCCTTATGCCTGTTCCATTGATAGCAACATCGTAGCTATTAATACTTGGATGATAGACTCAGGAGCCACAAACCATATATGTCATGATAAAACCTCTTCTGTCAATTTCAAAACTCTACCTAATACCACTGTTACCCTCCTAAATGGCATACCAATGAGCATTGTTGGATTAGGGACAATTCACTTGGGTAGAAACTTAGTTCTTCATGATGTTCTCTATATACCTCAGTTTAAGTTTAACCTTCTTAGTGTAAGTTCTCTCACCAAAAGTATGAGTTGTCATGTTTAGTTTGATGCTTATTCTTGTGGAATTCAGGTGCATACACAGGAATATCTGATTTGAATGGGCAGACAGGTGGCAAATCTCTATTTCTTGGATATAGAATCTCTTTCTTCTCCAGGTACTAAGTCTCCTATCATTTCTGCAAATGCATGTACTTATGAATTATGGCGTAAGCGTCTAGGACATCCTTTTATGTCAAAAATAAAAACTATGCAAGATATATTAGATATACCTAGTAATAAAATGAGTGCAGATGATCATTGTAGAATTTGTCATCTCTCAAAACAAAAACATTTACCTTTTATGTCTAGTAATACTCTTTCTGAGAATCCTTTTGATCTCATTCATATAGATATTTGGGGTCCTTTCTCTATTAATACCCATGATGGTTATAGATATTTTTTGACTATAGTTGATGATTATTCTAGAGCTACCTGGGTGTATCTTCTCAAGAATAAATCTGATGTCTTACAAACCTTTCCTTCTTTTGTAGAAATGATAGAGAACCAATTTGAATCTAGGACTAAGAGAATTAGATCTGACAATGCTCATGAACTCAACTTTAACCAATTCTATCAATCTAAAGGCATTCTTTCTTTTCATTCATGTCCTGAAACACCACAACAAAACTCAGTTGTTGAAAGAAAACATACATTTTGAATGTTGCTAGATCTTTTTTCTTTCAATCACATGTTCCTTTTGCCTATTGGGGTGACTGTATTCTTATTGCAGTCCACCTTATAAATCGTTTACCTTCTCCTATTCTTCAAAACAAAAGCCCTTTTGAAGGTTTAACCAAGAAAACACCAGATTATACTCAACTGAAAACCTTTGGCTGCCTTTGTTACTCTTCTACATCACCCAAGAACATGCATAAATTTGTACCCAGAGCTTGAGCTTGCATTTTCCTTGGTTATCCTGCAGGATACAAAGGATATAAGCTCTTAGATCTTGAATCAAACTCTATTCATATCTCAAGACATGTTGTCTTTCATGAACAACTCTTTCCTCTAACTAAATCAGTTATGTTACAGGAAGAAGCATCATTCTTTCCTGTTCTGGTTAACTCTCCTCCTATGGAATCTCAACTTCCTGGTATTGAAGAACCTTCTTCTTCATTGCCATCTACAGAGATTGTGCCTTCTGCCAATCCTGATAAAGATGTCCATGAACCTTCTATTTAAACATCACATAGGAGGATAAAACGTCATGCTTATCTTCAAGATTATCACTGTCATTCAGTGAATTCTTCAACCATTCATGAAATCTGTTAGTTTCTTTCTTATGACAAAATCAATCCCCTTTATATTTCCT
Source organism: Anastatica hierochuntica (assembly GCA_900406275.1). Taxonomy (NCBI): domain Eukaryota; kingdom Viridiplantae; phylum Streptophyta; class Magnoliopsida; order Brassicales; family Brassicaceae; genus Anastatica; species Anastatica hierochuntica. The sequence continues at coordinate 27,947 of OVAN01003643.1, forward strand.
TTTTAGTTTCCATAGACAAAGAAAAAAAAACCTTCTACCTATACTGAGGAAAAGAAATTTCTTGTGTGGTGTGGGGCTATCGAGGAGGAGATTGATGCTTTAGAAAGAACTCAAACTTGGTCTATATGTTCTCTTCCGGCTAACAAGGTTCCCATTGGTTGTAAATGGATCTACAAGGTTAAATTTAATTTTGGTGGGAGCATTGACATACATAAAGCTAGACTAGTGGCTAAGGGTTACACTCAAAAAGAAGGAGTGGACTACATAGAGACATTCTCTCCTGTTGTTAAACTCACAACAGTTAAACTTCTTCTTGCTCTTTCAGCCATTTATGGTTTTTCTCTTCATAAACTTGACATCTCTAATGCATTCCTGAATAGTGAACTTGATAAAGAGATATATATATATA
>OVAN01003644.1:0-28353 GCA_900406275.1 Anastatica hierochuntica
CTTAACTGTACGCTTGCAATGATTTCTTGGGTGAAAACCTGAGCCATCAATTATGTCGATCATACTCTCCAGGTTTTCTTTTCTTATCGGAGACTAAGAATAATCAATCTTTTTTACAAGACCTCCAAGTGTCACTAGGATTTGATAGTCCGCTAACTATGGATCCTGTGGGTTTAAGTGGAGGTATTGCTTTGTTCTACTCGAGTGAATTTCCAATTTCCGTATTAAGTATGACAAATCGCTTAATGGATGTGGAAACAATTATTGATGGAAACCGAGTATACTTGACTTTCGTTTATGTAGATCCGGTGATTGAATACCGAGGAAATATTTGGGTTTGGAGAGTATATCGAACATACTCTCTAGTCATCAATATGATTAAAAGACTGGGATGCAGTCTGGACAGACAATGCGGTTGGAATTGAACGAGTGGGTTATTTTAAGGAACTGTTCTCCTCCTCAAAATTGAGTGAATATGATCGAGTACTAAACAATATTCCTACGAAGGTTACAGAGAGAATGAATGGAATGTTGACAAAAGAGTTTTCTGAGGAAGAAATAAAAAAGCCTTATCTTCAATAAAACCGAAAAAGCACTTGGTCCAAATGGGATGACTGGCCTTTTCTATCAACAGTTTTGGGATGTCATAGGCAAAGATCTCATTAGTATGACGAATGCTTTCTTCGAGACAGGAATGTTTGAAAGAAAGCTTAATGAAACTAATATTTTTCTGATTCCAAAAACGGATAGACCAAGTGATATGGCTGGATTCAGAACTATTAGTCTATATAATGTAGGATATAAAGTAATATCCAAAATTCTTAGTCGTCGACTAAAGAAATTTCTTCCAGAATTGATTTCTGAGACACAATCAGCCTTTGTGGCTGGTCGATTAATTACGGATAACATCCTTGTTGCGCAAGAAAACTTCCACGCCTTGAGATCCAATCTGGCGTGTAGAAAAAAGTTCATGGCAATCAAGATTGATATGAGCAAGGCGTACGATCGAGTGGAATGGGGGTTCTTAAGAGCCCTTATGCTTAAGATGGGGTTTAGCAACCGATGGGTAGAATGGGTTATGAGCATTATTACTACAGTGTCATATCGGGTCCTATTGAATGGCGCCCCTAAAGGCCATATACGGCCAACCCGGGGCTTCAGACAAGGAGACCCAATATCCCCATATCTTTTTATTCTGTGTACAGAAGCCCTGGTCGCACAATTAAAAGATTTTGAATGGAACGAGAGGATACATGGGCTCAAAATCTCTAGGGCTGGTCCCCCGATGTCACACCTCCTTTTTGCAAATGATAGTCTGTTTTTCTGCCGGGCTGATGAGACACAAAGCAAGAAAATTATTGATATTATCCGCTCTTATGGCGAAGCTACAGGGCAAAAGATTAACCTTGAAAAATCATCAGTGATGTTCGGAAACGATGTTCCGACATCTACAAAATCAATCATCAAATCAACCTTAGAAATATACCAGGAAGGAGGTATGGGCACTTACCTAGGACTACCTGAAAAAAAATATGTGGGTCTAAAGCACAAGTATTTTCTTTTATCCAAGATCGTCTCCAGAGCCGAATAAACACTTGGTCGGCAAAATTCCTGTTGAAAGGTGGAAAAGAGGTGATGATCAAGTCAGTGGTGTAGGCACTTCCGACTTATGTATTGTCATGTTTTTTGCTTCCAAAAGCAATAAGCTCTAAGTTAAGTAGTGCAATAGCTAAATTATGGTGGAGCACGAAGTCAGATGGAAGGGGAATAAGTTGTGTGTACAATTATCAGAAGGAGGCCTAGGGTTCAGAAGTTTCGAAGATTTTAACCTAGCCCTTCTTACAAAACAACTATGGAGATTATTGCGCTACCCCAACTCCCTTGTGAGTAGACTCTTAAGAGGAAGGTACTACAGATATGACAGTCCATTGGAGATCTTAAAATCCAATCGACCGTCATATGGATGGCGAAGTATTTTAGCAGTAAAACCTCTTCTACTTTCGGGACTCCGAAAAACTATCGGATTGGGTATGACCACCAAGGTTTGGAGCGAACCTTGGATCCTTTATATTCCGGCTAGAACCCCTATGGGAGTAAATGTCGAGAAAGATCCTCTATTGTATGTTAATGACCTTATTGACCCGAGTATAAAAGAGTGGAAAATGGATCGTCTAGAGGAGTTATTCGTCCAAGAAGACACTAAACGCATTACAGGAATCAGACCAACTAAAGCTTACTCTAGAGATGGGTATAGCTGGTCGTTCACTACCTTTGGGAACTACACAGTTAGATCAAGATATTGGGCTATGAGAGACTTATCTCGCCTTGCTTGTGACCACCCATTTCAGGAACCTACAATGGCAACACTTTTGGCGCAAGCTTGGAAATTAAAAACTACACGAAAACTAAAACATTTCGGGTGGCAAAAATTATCAGGTTGTCTGGCAACATGCCAAAGGTTACACTTTAGGCATATTAGTCAAGAGAAAGGATGCCCTATTTGTGGCACGTCGGATGAAACTGTAAATCATATTTTGTTTAAATGCCCTCTAGCGTGGAAAGTATGGGCTTTGACACCCATTCCCTCGACTCCAGCCCTATTTCCTCACAACTCCCTATATGGGAACTTTAATTTCCTATTTTGGGAAGTGAAGAAAGTAGGAACGAGTGAGGAGGACTTGCATGTATTTTCCTGGATATTGTGGTTCATTTGGAAGGCAAGAAACAAGGTGGTCTTTGAAAATATTCAGGAATCGGCCCAAAATATACTGGAACATGCCATCCATGAAGCAGTATTTTGGAGTAAAGCGCATGAGAGCTTAGATGACCAATGTTTAGAAGTTTCAGAGGAAAGCCTAAGCCCAACGACTGTGAGGGAAAATACTACGAACGCGAAAGTATGCCAGATTGACGGATCTTGGGGAATTGATTCACCCTTCAGTGGGTATGGTTGGACGAGGTTTGAAGGAGATAGAAGGTGTCAGGTTGGGCTACGAAGCGCATATGCTAACCAGTCCCTCCTACATGCTGAGTTGGAAGCGCTGTTATGGGCTATGGAGCCTTTGGTATCATTGTCTAAAGTGGACTACTGCTTTGCAACAGACTGTATGCAACTGATCTCGATGGTGTCTAATCCAGAAGAGTAGCCATCATTTGCTTTGGAACTTGAAGAGTTTCAAGTCTTGAAGGCTCTTTTTTCCGATGTTTAATAATTTCTATATTTCTTGAAACTTGAATGTCACAGCAGATGTCGTAGCCAAAAAGACAAGGGCAAAAGCTCTTTATTTACTCATGTAAGCACCACGGTTGAACCATTTCTCCTAGCAGGAAGTATTTGATCGGAACCTTAATGAATGAGTTTTGATGTCAAAAAAAATACTTCGCATTTTGTTTTGACAAGAAAATGTTAACTTTATTAAGGTAGTTTTTTTAATATTATTAAATTATAATTAAATTTTAATTTTCAGTTATAAATAGAGACCCGTATAATTACATATAACCGACTCTTAAGTCGATTTTACCTATTTTAAAAAATAACTAGGGATTAGTTCTGTGCTACGCGCGGGTTTGTGTAATCATTTTTTCTATTAATAAACTTAAATTTGTATTTTTTGTTGACAATGTGTATTTGGTATTGAGTAATAATGTAATGTATATGTTTCTCTCTTACTTCTCTCTTTCGTATTTAGTTGTTTGTTTCTAAAATTAAGGTTTCCCTATGGTACAAAATGATTTGATATCCTTTTTTTAATGCATCAAAGCGTTTACATGTTATTTTGTAATATGTTTGTTGCCAACTTGACCTTGCTAAATCATAGATTATTTTTTGAATTCTTGCTTTGTCTCGCTTTTTTTTCGTTTACTCCTCTTTGTTGAGTTATTTTGTTATGTCTTTGATATTTCAACATAAATTATTTTTTGTTGTTGGTATTGATTCTAAAATAAATTCTCCTGCGGCAAATTAGATTTCAGAAGCTTGTTGTTGTTTTTTTGGTGCGTTGTTAATATTCTAGAATGATTGTAATTATCTGCATATACTTATATAAGGCATGGTGATCTATGAACTTGGAATTCTAATTGTTTACACTAGGAATAATCTCAAGATGTCATATATATGTTTCTCCTTTAAATTTTCTTTATGTTGCTCCACTATGGTGCTCTGCATTGTCGTTTGAATAATTTCTCCCTATATATAGACGTTTTGTTTATACTGCGACTTAAATGATCTATTAAATTTGGTTATTTGTTTATTTTATTACCTTTGTGTTTAAGAGTAGTTAGATATTTCTAAAAATGCATTATTCACACAATGATGTCATACACATTATTAAACATTACCTAAAATATTTTTGGTTTCAATCTTTGATTTCTAGATGATGCTATCAAAACACTATTCTTGAAGCTCCTTGGTTTAAATTATGTCGGAGATTGTGTGCTTATGTTAGCTACAAGTCTCTTAATGAAGTCGACACTTCTAGAATCTTGTCTAAGATTCTGCAACAGCATCCTGGTACTACTCTTTTGATCTCAATCCTTTAAGACAAATGAGTTCATTTCTCTTCTTGTATGTTTTTGACTCCCACTTTCAATGCAATGATACTAGTTTCCTCAAGAAAATTTGCTATTAGCTTGCTCACAGAAAGATCTAAATAAGTTTCAGAAACCAAACCAAAGAACTCTAACAATAACTCTAGAGTCGAAGTTCTCTATTTATGCTAATCAAAGAGTATAAATCGTGATTATGAAGACTTATTACTTATTAGGCAATTGTTATACACAACTCTCTAATTTGTAATCCAAGACTTAATCTGCAATTTTTTTAGGATAGAATGGAACAGAAAAAGCTGTATGTTCCTTGGGTGGAGGATAAGAATTATAACATGTTTATGCAAACTCGATGAACATTTTGGGAACCAGCTCCGGTCAATGCTCAAGGGAATAAGAGAGAAGATGGTAGCGTGGAATTTTTTTATCTTTCCACCACTCTAAGCTTCACATAATGAGTATAAATCTATCATCTTTAACTTAAACATTTCCCTTTCTATTGTCAGTGATACAAGCAGATGAACCAAACGATTTATTCATGTTGGCACGTATGGAGAGTCAATTTTAATTATTTAGATTAAAAGAGTCATTTTGTGGAGTTGTATGGGCTTATTGATCAAGTGTTGAAGTCTACGTCTTCTTCAATCATCGACTCTTGGTTTCTACACCTCTATTCATCACTCTTTGTTTCTTGTCTTGGGAATGCCTGTGATACGATCAGAGAAAGCCACAAAGTAAGATAGAGTTGTATACACTTGTTTCTAGTGTATTGTTGAGAGTGGATTAACCCAATCTGAACAAAAAATACTAAGATTTAGATACATCACCAAAATTTTCAAATTCTACAATATAGAGCCCACAATCTATCCATAATACATGCGGAAAAAATATTTTCCATATGGCTTGAGAAACAAAGCTACCAACACCATATAGAAGACAATTATATTTGGTATCTTGCATCATCAAATCATCACTTGAAGACCAAAAAAACATCTGAGATATAACATAGTTATATATATTAGTATGGGTTTAAATCTATAGCAAAATCATCACCTTCTTTGAGATACCCAAATGATGGAAAGAGACCATCTTCACAACTCTCTATTTAAAATCGAACATGGCATGTAAATATGAGGTCACTAGAAGGAGAATCATATAGATTTGAAGTAATACTCAAATAAAGTGGTCGAACCGGATTAGGAATGTCAACATCATTAACCAGGCTCTGCTGAACCAAAAATGGATAAATGTTTTTCCACAACAGAAAGCCGAGAAGACAAAGCAGAGAAAGAAGGAGAAGGCTAGAACGATGGGAATTCAGAAGACGAATATGAAGCCATCAAGAGCGTTATAGTGATCAAAAGACTCACCTTGGCTACCTCTTCGATATCTTCATTACCATCTTGCATTTTATGATATTCGAAGATTTCTCTCAAACATCTCTTTTCTCTAGCGCTAATCAAGTTCTCAGTGCTAATCTCGCTTTTTTGGAAGTATTTTTCTCTTGAAGCTTGATTAGCTCATCATCAGCTAGATTATCGATAACTTTCTCCTGATTCCCTCTTAACCGTTTCTTTTCTTCTTCCGATTGGGCTCACCGTTCTTTGGCGAAAGCTAAAGGCTTTAACTGTTTTCAATTCTGAGTCGGTTGCGTAAATGGTCGTCATGGACGGTTTTCTCTAGAGATTTGACTAATCGAATCCTTTTTGCCTGATATGGTAAGCTACCATCATACGTCTTCCTCAATTACTTTCTTGAAATGATCTCCGATATGATTTAGAAAGCGTGTGTTTCTGTCTATGCTTTTTTGCGTATTGTTGGATATTTTACAATTCAGAGACGACGACAATGCTTTGTTGACGATCTTATTCGTCCTCGATGATTGATTTCGCTTTGTGGGATTCATTCCTTTGAATATGTGACTCTCGTTCTCGTAAGTCGCGAGTCCTTACACTTGAAATAAATTGATCTAGGGATTTTCTTTGGAGGGGGAATGTAAATCCATGAAAGAGACAGAGAGAAGGAGACTTGAGAATTGAAGAACATTGTAAGCATATATATTCACAAAAGTACCCAAAGAAACTCTCGATTTTATCGATTGAAGTGTGCAATCTTTTTGGCAATCCTTTTGGACTCTCATCAAACATTTTAATACCCAAAATCAGAAGGACCAAACGAATCGAAAATAAAGAAATATTGTTATTAAGACTGGGAAACCGAAAGTTTAATCAATTAAATTGGAGAAGATGAGACGCTAAAACGGAAAGGACAGAGGGAAGGTCGCAGATCAATTTTTTGTATTTGAATATAAAAAAGAATTTATGGTTTACTTGGTTGCTCATGTGGCAAAAGAATAGAGTACTGTGAGAAGCTGATGTGGATAGACCTAGGAGCCACAATTAGCTCATTTTAATTAGTACAATTATCGACCCAATCGAAATTTGTGGCTAGTAAAGCTTTTTACGTTCCCCGAATTGAAATTTGAAATTGAAATTGGAGAATACCTTTTTCACTTAAAATGTAAAAAAACAAATTACAAAGCCTTAGGCCCATGGCTTTGTTAAATAGCCCAAAAAATATATCATCGTTTCAGCTTTTTCAAAAAGCAGAGCGAGACAGAAAGCTTAAAGAGAGAGAGAAGAAACAGAGGGTTGATCTTTTTCAGTTTCAAAAACATGTTGGAGCCAATTTGGATATTCCGCTACAACATATGATTGAAGCCGATTATCCTTTGAAACACTCTGTGCAATCAGGTGTGCACCTCTATTTCTGCATCTTTCTTCCCAAACCAACTTTGAGTGTGTAAAATCTCCCAGAGCTTTGTTAACTTTTGATGCTTCGGATGAAAAAGCAGGTCACTTTTTTGGTTTACTTACCGCATTGACCAGGTTAGAGCATTCTGATGCGAAGATGACCTGTGTAACGCGATGAGCCTTTAAGCTTTCGATTGCCCAAAGGAGAACTCTGTGTTGTGTTTCATGTAAAGACTTCATTTGATGATATGCTCGACGACTATGCATTATTACTTCGCCTTCTGTATTCCTTAGAACCCATGATCCCCCTCCGATTTTCGTTGGTTTGTTCCAAGCAGCACCAATGTTGCATTTTGTCCATGGTGGCTTCGGTGTGGTCCATTTCTTTCTATTCCTTGTTGTTGGTGCCGTTGCATTGTTCTCCCCTTCTTGTCTTACTTGCTGTGACGTGAACCACTGGTCAGAATCTTCAATCATTAAATTAGTTGTTTGAAGAGGATGAAATCTTTTTCCTTCGATGTTGAAGGAATTTCTATTCTTCCACAGGCGCCATAAGATCCAAGGATATCTCCTTCTAATTTCTATCGGCAATTCAGAGTTGTTCCCCATTGTGAATACATAGTCCATGTTGGTGTAAATAGAGTTCTCGCTAAAACCTCTTAGAGGGGTTGGGAAACCTGATAAATCCCACATTTCCCTTGCTATTGTGCATGAGAAGAGAGTGTGGTTTATTGATTCTGGTTCTGTACCACATGAAGGACAGGAGGGTTCAATGTGAATGCCTCTACATCGTAATCTCTCAGCTACCGGAAGTGACCCTTTAAGTGCACGCCACAAAAAGTTTCTGATCTTCGGAGATGTCTTGGTTTTCCAAGCTTTCTGGAGGAGACAGTTTATGGATGGTTGGAGCTCTGCTTGGCGGACTAGTTCTCCATTTTTCAGTTTGTTTGCTAGCCAATAACCAGACTATACATCATACTCACCAGATTTTGTATGCAACTACATCCAAAAATCAGGTTGGTGAAGGACCGGTTTCATGCTCCTGATTATTGCAATGTCTGGAGGGAAGAAAAGATCAGCAAGCATTTCTTCATTCCAATTACCACTGTGAGGGCAGATGATGGTTGAAATAGTTGCTTCCAAGTCTGTGAATGGTGTAAGTTGCCAAGGTGTTCTCCATGTTCGATCTTTAAGCCATGGATCCTGCCAAATCTTTAGCGTATCTCCGTTTCCCAATTGTTTATGAATCCCATTAATAAGCAGTTCTATTCCCCATAATATGCTTCTCCAAGCATATGAAGGACGAGATCCAATGGTTGCTTCGAGGAAAGAGGCTTGATCATGATATCTACTCTTCAAAAAGGTGGAGCATAGATTTTATGGGTTAATCAATAATCTCCATGCTTGCTTACCTAAAAGCGCTTGGTTGAAAGCCTCTATATCTTTGAATCCTAATGCACCTTGATCTTTATTCAGGCACATTTTATCCATTGAAATCCGATGAATTTTCCTTTTACCTTTGTCAGCGCTCCACCAGTATTCCGCCATTGCTGCCGATAGTGAACGGTAAGTACTTTTAGGAAGTTTAAAGCATTGCATCGCGTACACCAGCATCGCAAGTGCTACCACTTTTAGTAGCTTTTCGTTTCCCCCATGTGAGAGCTTCTTGGAGAACTAGGAAGACAATCTGTCTTGTAGTTTTTCATGGATATAAGCTAGTAGATCAGCTTTCGAACCGCTAAAACACTCTGGGAGACCTAGGTATTTGCTTGCTCCTCCTTCGTCGAATATCCCCCAGAGTTGTTGAATATCTAATTTCACCTCATCATCGATTCTGGTTCCGAAAGTTATGGACGATTTGTTCCGATTAATCTCTTGGCTCGTCGCTTGTCCATATTTGAGGAGGATGTTTTGAAGAGATAAGCAGTTCTCCCTGTCATCCTTGACGACGAAGAGACTATCGTCAGCAAAGAAAAGGTGGTTAGTCGATTGTCCTGTTTCTGAGAATCTAATGCCCTGCAGATTCCTTTGTTCCCCATCTTTGGTTAACATATGTGTAAGACCTTCGGTGCATAGTACAAAGAAGAACGGTGACAAAGGGTCGCCTTGGCGTAAGCCCCTCTGAGGAGAGAACATTCCGTAAGCCTGATTGTTCAAGAGAACAAAAAACGTTACTGTCGAGACGCACTGCATGATCCAAGAGATCCATTTGTTGTGACAACCGAGAGCTTTGAGCAATGCTTTGATGTACTTCCATTCGAAACGATCAAAGGCTTTAGACATATCTGATTTGATAGCTAGGAGTTCTGCTGAGATCTTCAGGTTGGTCCTTAGGTTGTGAACAATCTCATGGGCGACTAAGATGTTATCCGAGATCAATCTATCCGCGATGAAAGTTGACTGCGTTGGAGATACAATGTCATTGAGGTATGGCTGCAATCGTTTAACCAGAATCTTGGATACCACTTTGTATAAAACAGAACAGATATTGATGGGCCTAATGTCTGTCATCTTCTCCGGATCTGAAACTTTAGGGAGTAGAAATAATTGGGTGTAATTCCATTCTCTCGGCAAGCTTTTGGATACAAAGAAGTTTTGTATCTCCTTCGTAACTTGATCCCCAGTAATCTCCCAATAGTAATGATAAAAACATCCTGTCATCCCATCTTCTCCAGGAGCTGCTGATGGTTTAATGGAGAACATTGCTTCTTTTACCTTTTCTCGAGTGATTTCGTTGGTTAAATCCTCATTCATCGTGGAGGTGACTCTCGGAGTAAAACCCTGAAAAATCTCGCTAAAGTTATCTGGATTTGTAGACGTGAATAACGCTGAGAAATAATTGACCGCAATTCTCCTTTTGATGCTTCAGACTTTTGATAATTCCCATCTGAATCCATAAGTTTTGATATCCAGTTTCTTTTCCTTCTTCCTTTGACAGTCGAATGAAAGAATTTTGTGTTCAACTCACCTTCCTTAAGCCATGTAATTCGGCTTTTTTGTCGCCAATGTAGTTCCTCTTCTCTATTAGCCTTGCATAGCTCTTTTTTAAGCATAGAGATATGGTTGCAATCTGGAGAGTTAGAAGATTGTTCCAATTCGAGCTCTTCTTGCAAGTTGATGATCTTTTCCTTGGCATAGAAATTCTTTTGTTTTTTCCAAGAGCTTAACACCTTCATGTATTGTCTTATTTTATCTGCCACATAAAGGATTATACCTCTCGAGCTTGCATTCCAGGTTTGATGAATAGAGCTTTTGATTTCTGGTTGGAAAAGGAATCTCTTGTCGAAGGTGAAGTGACCCTTGTAAGTTTGTTGAGACGATATAAGCTTGACATAAACAAGTCGATGATCCGACCCTCTCTTCTCAAGGAAAGCTTGATTCGAAGCTGAGAAGGATTGGTACCATTGCTTGTTTGAAAAACAACGATCTAACTTGCATTGTATCCATTTATCATGACGCATACCACCCCAAGTAAAACTGTTTCCTTTACTTTCTAATTAAAAAAATTCACAAGCTGAGATCATGTCTTCAAAAGACTGGAATGACTTGTTGCTTCTCCTTGGACCCCTATATTTTCTCCATTATGTAAGAGATCATTAAAATCTCCTCCAATTGCCCAACTTGCTTTTCTTGTAACTCCAATCCGTGTAATTCTCTCCCAAACTTCTGACCTTTTCTTCATGATTGGATCTCCGTAAACGAAAGATAAGTGAAAATGAGATGAATCAATATGAACAAACACATCTATTAGATTTTTGTCTGCATATAGTACATCTAGTGGATACTTTTTTTCCAAAAAAGCGTTAATCCTCCACTCCTACCGACCAGATCTATTAGCAAATATCTATTATAGCCTAACCAAGCATGGAGATTTACCAAAACATTTCTATTATTCTTGGTCTTCATCAAAAACAGAATCTTAGGGAACAAACTATATCGGAACTCCCTGAGACGTGGAATTGTCAAGTCTTGGGAGGATCCCAATCCTTGACAATTCCAGCTCAAAAAACTCATCTTTGGCTTTGCGGACCACCACTCTGGTCCGCCTTGAAGAGTCTTGGTCTAGAAACTTTGTCCTTTGAGATGGTTATGGAAGAGTGTTTCCTTTTAGAGGAATTGGTGATTGTCTCTTTATAGTTCACCTCCTTGTTAAAATCGTCAGAAGGTTGAGTCTTGCTTCTGTCACTTTTCTGTGGTCTTTTTCTTTGATAGTGTTTCTTGATTTTTGCCCCGGAAGAGCTAGCCTCTTGAGTGCTTGCCCTTTGAAATGTTGAGCAGAATTGATAAGGTGGTTGGTTGCTATCAAATCTTGCTTCCAATCTCTCCGATTGAGTATGATAGACTTCTTTTTGGTATAAAGTTTGACCCGCATTGATCGCTACAGAGAGAAGTTTCTGTTGATTATGAGATGGAATAGGAGGGGGAGTGGAGTCACTCCTCTCTTGCATTGAGTAGTCAAAGACTATGCCCTTTCCTTTATCCATATCATTTGTGATCACTGAAGGAGGTTCAAGCTGCAAGATAGCTTTTTGCGCCGTTGGATCTTTTTCAAGGCTTAACAGAGATGCTTTAAGTCTTTCCTCTCGAATCAACTTATCACTACTAGAACCTGTAGAGAGATATTGTCTCATTTCATCTAGAACTTCTTTAGCAATACAAGGCCTTCTGGTGAGTGGATTAATACCAACCTGATTCTCTTTGAGGACACCAAATAAAGGATCTTGAGGAGTAAGCATCAGAGGTTGACTTGTATTAGGTTGTGTCTCTTTTTCCTTGAAGTTGGCTTGATTGTCGTTCATGTGCTCAAGAGAGTAAGGATAGCATTCCTTTTCGTGCGTAAGCCTCTGGCAATTGTAACAGCGCTTTTGGATCCTTTCGTAGTTATACAATATGTTGATCGTGTCTCCGTTTTTGAGGGTTACGACTCTGAAGCGTCTTAGTGGCCTGTCTATATCATGGAGGATACGAGCTTTGATGTATTCTCTGCTCTGTGCCTTTTCAAGGTCAAAAGCAATCTCCTTTACCTGTCCTGCGAACTCGGCCAGAGATCTGATGGATATTGGAGTGTAGTGGTTCATCGGTATATTGCGGAGCTGTATCCAGACCAGGAGAAACTTTAAGTAGTTTTCCGGTGGGTTTTCGACCCATCTCTCCATCACCATTCCCCATTGGTTGAAAATATGTGGCCCTTTCGATAGAACCATTTTCAGATCCAGCTCATATTTGAAGAAAAACTGGAAGGTGTCCTTAGTTAGAGCCACTCCTCTCACTCTTTCATATAATTGCTTCCTAGGCATATCTAAGATGACGCTGGACATGCACTGCTTGCTTGGATTGAGAAGCCGACCAACGATGCTTAGGCCATTTCTTTCACCCGAACAATATTTTGGGAGATCGGGTAGTATGAATGGTTCTTCGTTCTCTTCCAAAGACATTGAGAGGAAAGCTTTGTCGATAGAATCCGACATCACAGCTGCTGAGAAGGTCAATATAACAGAAGGAGAGGAACTGTGAAAAGATCGACAAGGTTTTGAAAGTTTTGAGAAAAATGTTTTACGGTGAAACACAGTGGAGAAAGATGTTGGAACACGGTGGAAGTGGTGAGTCAAAGGGGAAATAACCCAATCAATGCTCTAAATTGGTAAAGTGAAACCTCTTTTCCAATTAGAAGGTCTTAAGCTCTAAAAAGAGAGTACTCAAAGACCGTTAGAAAAACGAAATCGGAGAATACCTAAACCGTGGTTTTTAGATCAATGATGAAGGACTTATCGGTTATGTAGTTATATAAATTTGGTATTTTCGTAAAGATTGGGAAACATTACGCGTAATGAAAAGTTGTAATCAAATACAGTAAGAGACGATGACACAATTAATTAGCCGTTACAACTTACAAGTAAAAAGAGTTTAGATCGATTCGGCAATCTTCAACGGCCTTCTTCATTTCAAAATCAAAACCAAAAAAATAGAGATTACAACTTCGTTTCGAAACCCTAGACTGAGTTTAATCTCTTTCTCTACCGCTCTGAGACTTATCCATGGAGATCAACGAAGCGAAACCGACGGAGGAGCAAAAGGTTCGGGAGAAGACGATCCCTGTGTTCACCGTGCTCAAGAACGGCGCTATTCTCAAGAACATCTTCGTCGTCAATAGTCGCGATTTCTCGTCGCCGGAGAGAAACGGTAACGCTGTACGCGATGATGACGAGGTAGAAGAGATTCTGCTCGTCGGTCGCCATCCAGACTGTGATATTCTGCTAACTCACCCTAGCATTAGCAGATTTCACTTGCAGATCCGCTCTCTTCCTTCTCGTCAGAAGCTTTTCGTCACGGATCTATCCTCTGGTATGAAATCAGCCTTTCTTCATCTCCATTTCCATTTCTAGGGATCTCTATGCCATTCGAGATTAGGTTGTTTCTAATTGATTTTTTCCCCTCATCAATTTTTGTGTTGACTGGATGTTGTTGATTGGATTGGTTTCTTCGATTTTAGTGCATGGGACATGGGTTACGGATCAGAAAGTTGAGCCAGATGCTTGTGTCGAGGTGAAGGAAGGTGATGTTATTAGGATTGGTGGTTCAACAAGGATCTATAGGCTGCACTGGATTTCCCTGAGCCGTGCATATGATATCCACAATCCATTTATTCCACAATCTATAGTCACAGTGATGGAGCAAGAAGAAGACAATAAAATGCTTCAAGCAGAAAATCTAGAGGTTGCACATCACTGTCATATGTTTTCTTTCTTTTTAGCATTTGCCGTGGATCATCGTTGTTAATTTTGACTGTCCTTATTTTGCTTAGCGTTTATACGCATCTCATGTTATTTGCCGTCGCTGCAGTCAGTAGCGAATACTGCATTAGGTGATGATGGAGAACATCAGTCACAAGGAAGTGGATCAACAGTCCGTAGTGACAGCGAGGATGCATATAATAGGACAATGGAGATTTCCTTGCTACTTCCATCTCCAAGTGTTTTGACAGTAGCTACAGATTCTGTCTATACTCAAAAGCTACAATTCAATGAAGATCTGCATACTTCAACAAAATGGGACTTAGATGGTGTAGAAGCTGCAGCAGAGAAACCAAGTAGCTGCTGTACTCCTAGTGGTGGCTTCCCAGATGGCTTAGATTGTTCTGAACTTGAAATTTCTTCTGAGGCTGATGAATGCGTTGTCAGAGGTGATGGACCTCTGTATCTAAATGTTTTGTCAGGGATGATGGAGACATTAGTCCCTAATGAGGATGAGGATCCATATCTCGCTGCAAAGGAGTCCTCATCTCTTCCACTCTCAAGTGATTCCATTGAGACAGAAAAACTACAGCTCACAGAAGATGTCCAGGCTTCACCAAAGTTGGCCATAGATATTATAGAAGCCAACGCAGAGTATCCAAGTAGTGGCTGCTACCTAAGTAAAGAAAAGATTGGTGGCTGCTTTGAATCCCCAGGCTTTACTGCATTTGAATTGGCTTCAGATGCTGAGATTCTAAGCTTCTGTCACGAAGTCAGTGGAGAAAGCGAGTTTGTCACAAAGCGAGTAATGGAAGCATCTGCTGGACCACTAAATAAGGCTGAAATTCAGAGTCGCGTAGACAATAGAGAAATTGAATTCTTAAGGCAAGTTATTGCTGTATCTCCCAATTCCTCTCCTCAAGCTGAGCAACTGTTAACTGAAGATGCCCGAAGCCTCTTAGGTTTTGAATTCCAGAGGGAAGTGTGCACAGATACTGTTAGCGAGAACCTTCGTCAAAAAAGCAATGAAGTGAAACCTGGAGGAGACGAGAATAGAAACCCCGAAACGAACATAGAGACTGAAAACGTATTTGATGAAGGGACTAGCTTGTGCTTTTCCCTTGAACAGAGTGGTACACAGAGTTTCTTGTCATTAGCAAATCTGAATCCCGAAACAGAAATCTCAATTGGCTCTGAGGGATCTGAAGACTCTTACAACCTAAGTGAAACAGCTGTCAAAGGAAACACTGATAAGGAGGTTCCACTTTCTTCAACCTTTGCTGCAGAAACATATGAGGATACAAAACCCATTGGAAAAATGCCGTCTTTTTGTACAAAGAGTCAAGAAAACCAGACCCAACAACAACATGCTGTTAGAGATGATACACTCTCTGAGATAGATAGCTCTAAGAGGGGAAAAGCTGCTTCTGTACAATCACTTGAAGCCTCAGGTTGTTCTGCATTTGAATTGACTGCACAGGTTGGGATTCTGAGCCATTGTCTAGAAGTAAGTGGGGAAAATGGGTTTTTCACAGAGAAAGCAATGGAGGCATCTGGAGAAACTGGGGCCTCAAGGAAAATTATTGCAGTATCTTACAATGCCCGAAGCTCCTTAGGTTCTGAGGTGGCCATAGAGACTAATAGTGAGAACCTGGATCAAAACAACTACGGAAAAACCAAGATCAGTTCAAGGCATGCTAGTGCAGTATCTGGTTGTTTGTTTGCGCGCAACGGACATCTTTCAAGAATCAATACAGAAGATAACCAAAGTCTATGCTCGAGTTGGATGTCACTGACCGAGAGTGAAGTGAATCCTGAAGGGAATCAGATTCAAATATCAGCAATAAACAGAGAGACTGAAAAAATAATTGATGAAGGGAGCAGCAGCTCGTGCCTTTCTGAGGACCTTAAACCGAGTGGTACACAAAGTTTCTTTTTAACACCATGTGAGAAACCCAAAACAGAAATGTCAATTGGCTCTGGGAGATCCGGAGTATCTTGCACTTTCAGCCTAAGAGAAATAGAGGGCAAAGGAAAAACTGATAAGGGGAGTCCAATTCCTTCGACCTTGGGTGCAGAAACATTTGAGGATACAAAAACGTTCGAAGAATTGCCTTCTGATTGTACTGAAAGTCACGAAAACCAGACCCCGCAAACAAATTCTGTCGGAGATGGTGTACTGTTGAAGATTGATAGCTCGAGAAGTTACTCGAGAAGATTAAACAGATGCAACATTTGGTCTAGGAGGGGAAAAGCTGCTTCTGTTCTTCAGATTCGGACCGACAATAGTAAAGCAAGGCAAAGGCATATTGGGAATGAACCAAAAGCCCAGCTGCAGAGAAAACAGGCTCTATGTGACAAGTCTATTTCTCTGATTGTTCCTCGTGGTGCAGAGAAACTGGAACCAGAGATCTTTACTCCTGACAAGGAGAATCTCACACCAAGTTCTCATATGTTGAAAAGATTACAAGATGTTGGTGACATAAAAGATAGCAAGAGCTCTTCAAAGCTTTCGGGCAAATCATGCTCGTCAAAGATTCCTTCCAGCATTGCTGTTTTTACTTCAGGGGCATTGACAGAGCCAGAGATCTTTACCCCAGATAAGGAGAATCTGATCCCGGACTTGCATATGCTAAAACGTTTGCGAGAAGTTGTTGGCTTCAAGGAATCAAAAGGCAGTTCCTCCTCTAAAGCAACACATAAACCGTTCTTTGATATTCATGTGGAAGAAAACAAGTTTGCGGAACAGAAACCAGATCTATGCAGCCTGAGCAGCAAATCAAATGTGAAGCATGATGAGTCAGTGGCAAGGGCACCTTTGCAACCTTTACTTGAAAAATCTTCATCCGACAGCCAATACACTGTGGCTTCTTCTGCTGCATCGGCAAGAAACAACATTTCAAGGGGCATTCGTTCTTCTTCTGTAAGTCCTAATTAATTCAGATTGTCCTTGATTCTTTTGTGTATAAAATGATGATTACTTCACTGTCGTTTTAGAACCTTTCTGATGGAAAGAGGAAGATGAAATGGACTATTTTGTTGGACACTTGTTCACTCCTCGACGAGGAGTCTAGGAAGCCACTGCGCCTTCTACAAGGTCTTAAGGGGACACATCTGGTCGTACCGAGAACGGGTAAAAGCTCTACAAACCTTAAACCATCTTTACGTATGACTGTAAATGCACACAGGAAACGTAATCTATCCTACAAAATCTGGAATGCAATAACACTCACCTTTAGTATCATTGCTCAGTGTTAAGGGATCTAAAAGAGACGAAGCGCACTAGCAGTCTTATCTTTAGAAGAAGAGAAGAGATGGCTTCGTCAGCTCTGGATTGGATCGAAGAGTGTAAGGTAAATGAGAAATGGTGGATCCAACTACAGAGCCCATGTGAGGAAACCAAAGCAAATGCAGCGACCCCGCGGGCCATTCCTCAGTCAGCATTGAACTGGAATGCACCAGAGATTGGTTCTCCTACATCAGAAGACCAAGTTCTGGAATGTGCCCTTGTTTACAAAAAGCGTAACAGCCACGAAAAGCTAGTGGTTCTTAGCAGTGATGCAAGTTTCAAGATCAAAGCAATGGCAGAGGTAAAATTCTTTAAAACAAATACTATATCCTAAACTAAAAATAACGTGATTAAAAATTGAGAGTGTTTGTTTGGTTTGGTGATTAAAGGGTGTGATGTGCGAGACAGCAAAAGAGTTCTACGAGAGTCTAGTGAATCCGTTGTCAGAGAGGTTTATGTGGAGAGGGAGCTTGCCGAGAGGAAGGACTTGGAGTCACTTAGACGACGTCGTTTTGAGAGAAAGGTACAGCAATGGAGGAGCAACAGCAAAAGGCTTGAAGCTTTTGTTGCTCCATAACTCTCACTATGGCAGCATTCGCATTCACTGATGAATCATCATCATCATCATCATCATTACCATAGTTTGTTCCATCTTTTCAAGTTAGCCAAATCATTTCATCTCGCTTTACATGGAATAATAACAATGACATATTCTCATATGACTTTTTCTCTGATTGTGGAATTGCATTTGTCTTCCATTTAACCACGAAACTTAGAATATTTGGGTTAAAATAGATACCACATAATTTTGCAAATGTACTTTTGAAATAACACCTACTTACTCTTATTGACTCTTCAAAACATGAAAATCTATATATACATATTGAAGGGGCGTTTCATAAGTTCACTGTTACTCCACACAGATGTTTGCAGTTGTTGCACTGTACACAATTATCTTACGCATATTCCACCCATGCTGCCTTTATAAATTTGCGACACGTTATAGTTTGTGGTTTCATTTGATCAAAACACGGAGAAATAATCAAATACTATAGTAACACAAGTGAATCTCCATTATCATGATACATAAACATTTTTATGTTTTTAGAGGATGACACCTAATAAAAACAAATTAATCAAAAAATCATTGAAATACTATAATAACACAAGTGACTCTCCATTATTATGACACATAAACATTTTTATGCTTTTAGAGGATGACACCTAATTAAAACAAATTAATCAAAAAATCAATGAAATTTTAATCTTTTTTCATTCATGCATATTTATTTCATTAGCTAATCAACACATTCATGCATGTTAATTAATTGCTATTTTTAATTCATAGATATTAATTATTAAACATAACTATATTAAAAATTAAATATATCAAAAATTAAATCATAACTTTAGGTGAGGAGTTTGATATTTGCTTGGAATATTACAAAGTCAATTTGATCATGCAAAATATTGCAAAGATCATCCTTCGGGACGGTATATTTCAATTGTATCTTTCTATCGGTGGTCTACCTTAGTTACACGACTATTTTTGCCAAGAAGAATAAGTTTATCATCCTTTAAGTTTATAAATATGTGTTTTTCTTTATGATATGTTTTGATCAGTCGAATGACTTTGTTACCTTGTTTTTGACGAGTCATAAAATTTCAGACGAAAAATACAATCATCTTACGTTAGCTGATTCAAGTTTTATTACATGCTTTCATATTCTACATTTTATGTTATAACACTAGAGTTTCAGAGTGACGTCCCCTGCGTAATTCTACGTTATAAGAAATTGACACTTCACAAAATATTTAAATCAAAGCAAAACATAAAAACCCGTCATTTCAATATTAATACATCAATATAATATCATTTGTACATAAAAAATGTTTAAGTTTCAACAATTAAAATTAAGTATTTGAGGTGTCTTTCCAACTTCACCTCTTCGTTTGTATTTTGTAAATTGATTGAAAAATATAAAATATAATCGACTAATATTTTATTTGTATCTTTATTTCTACATTAATACGAGAATTTTTCTCGACATGACCCTAAGTTCTCAATTTGTATTAAACTCAACTTTTACTAAACTAGATTAAATAGTCTAAAGAAATTATTAAAATTTTAAAGATTTATAATTTCAAATGGAATAAAAAATATTTATGATCACTACGAAAAAGTATAAGCATAAATATGGATCAACAAAGTTGATACAAACATGTATGAGTTAGTGTATTTTTACAAAATTATATGTACTTCTTTAAAATAAGTATTTTGATCACGTATTACGAACGATGTTAACAAAATGATCCGCGACATCGTGCGGATATTTACCTAGTATTTATAAAATTATATCGAATTTTTTTCTTTTTTTTTAAGAAATTGAAGTGTGCATCAAAGGAATAAATAGCTAGCAAAAAGAGTAATTAATAACGTTGTTTTTCTATATAACAAGGAGATTTTCTGTCAAAAAGTTTAGGATGAGTGCCACCGTAAAAACTTTTTTGTTTTCGTAAATCAATTCCCATTTCTTTTTTAACTTTTCAAGTGGTATTTTCGGAAAATCAAATTATATATAATTTAAATTTTAAATACAGGAAGATGTATATCTGTTCTCCACATTATGAGATTTGATTATGGAACATTTAACATTCTGATGGAATAAAAGTAATTGGGAATGGAAGAGGTATTTTGTTATTAAAGTTGTTCTAAACAAAATGTAAATGGTTACTTCCACTTTGTCTACCAATGGAAGGAGTTTGTTGTAACATAGAGTCAGAGACACCATTTGTTGAACTCTTTTGTCCACTTTGCCCCAACAATTAACTATTACTTTTTGTTCTTCTTTCTTATATATCAAAATCACACTTGGTTTTGAACACTTTTTTTTGTTAAAACTTGGTTTTGAACACTTTTCCTGTCCATCTCTTTTCTTTTTATCAAATTAATCTAAACAAAAAAGATAATTTTCAAAAGTATCACAATAATAAAAAAAAAAATTTACACTCACAAGTTTTATTTTTTCAAAAATGCTATTAAGCGAATATTTTTCAAAAATAACAGAAAACTAATTTAAAATTTTAAACATTCAAAACTGAACCCAAAATAATAAACTCATACACTTTAAAATTAAACGTTTAACACAAAATACTAAACTCAAATCTAAAATTTTAGTTTTTAGATCATTAAGATTGTTCTTAATGTTTGTGATATTTTATAAAATTTTATGAAATGATATAATTATTTTTTCAAAAAGGAGTCAATTGGTCACATGACCAAAAAAGACTATTTAGTTTTGTGGGTTGACTAAAAGAATTAATGTAATGATAATAAAGGTATTTTACAAGATTAACTTCCACTTTGAAACTAAAAAAGTTTGAGGCGGTAAATGGTGGGAAGAAAAAAAATGTTGTTTACTTGTTGGAATACTTTTTATTTTATTGTTTTTGGACGATTTTTGTTGTTTTTTAAATGTCGATGGTTTCCATAGCACCAGCGCCGATCTTGTTCGTCAATCCATTTGATTCATTTTTTTGTTATGCTTTCTTCGATCCTTTATGCTTCGACAGTGATGGAAATCTCTACGAGTGTTTCCTTGGGAGGTGAAAATTTACAGATGGATGGTGACTCGTTGGAAGAATTGATGGTTCACGTGATCAAAGACTCTGCAATGGTGGCTAACTCTGATGTGCAATCGTACACTAGACGATGGATCTGAACCTGGTGATCTTATTCCAGTGGTATTGGGGCATGAGGGTGTATTCTAGTTATGTGGTAGTTTTGGTCACGGGTTGGCTCTCGATTATTTTTGGGAGTATCGGTAAAGCCGTGTTATGTTGTTTAGGATAGTTTGCGACTATAGTCAATGAATTAACTTAGTATCCTTCCGTCGTCATTTAGTATAGTTGAATAATAGGCTTTCTCCATTGTCCTTTGATCGATATATTCTTGTAAGGTTAACATTGTGTGGGGATACATAGTTTTAGATTTAGTCTTTTTCAAAAGAAAATTAGGTGGATAGGAGTTAGATTCTCGTCCTTTGATTCTCAGTTTCTCGGATAATCGCTTTAGTGAAGTTATTTCTTATTAACCTCCTCTATTCTTCGTCTCGTATTTGGTTATATGGTTTTTCAAGGGCTTTACTCCGAGTTCTTTGGTCCTTTTGAGAGTTTCTACCTTGGACTTTTATACCGTCTATGTTTTGTTTTTGTTTTGGACATTACTTTTTCGATCCAGGGATAGGTCTGCTAGCTTATGTCTCTGGAGAGTTTATACTCTCTGCCAGCTTTTGTTCATGCATCTTGATGTAGATAAGTATGGGTCGGTCTGTTATCTTTGAGATTGGTTTCGTTTACTCGTTCTGTTGGTTGTAAAATTACTACTATTTGACTTTTAACTTTATCATATGACAAAAAATGTATTCTCCAAAAAAAGGATTCTCTCTCTTCTAGCAAATTGTCGAAAAAGGTCCTTCAACTATTGTCTTCTACGCGCATCGCACATTGCACCCTTTTTTATATTTTCTCTCTCTCCTCCACCCTATCAAATTTTTGTTGGAACTTTTACCTTTTAAAAAAATTTCTAATTAAAATTTTAATTAGACGAGGAAATCTAGACTTGTTTGTAAATTCAGTATAACTTGAATTTTTTAAAACAAATATATATTTTAAATGAAGGTAAAAAAATGTTATAAGTTACATTGTAGGTAGATAAAAATACTATTTATGGTAAACATACTAGTTTTTCAATATAAGTATAACATTCATTTTCTCCTCCAATACCCCTCCCAAATTTATGTATACTATTTTTTTCTCTCCTCATATATTCCTCTCGCATTTAATTTTTCTTTTACAATCATAATATATGATTAGTTATTTTAAAATTTTAGATGTCCTCTATTCTCTCTACTTCAATTTATATATATCATCTATTCCCTCTACTAAAATGCTCCTCCTTAATTTATGTTAAGGGTTTATTGTTTAATGTTTAGGGTTAATAGTTTAGGATTAGATTTTATGGTATGGTTTATCAGTAGCATTTTGCTAAGTTGAATGTCAAAAGTGACATTCCATGCAATTCAGTCAAATAATACGTCTACATATATATAATCTCTATTCACATGATATTTGATGTTGTTAGAATTCAATGTCCGCTAAATAAATATATAGTATTATCATTTTTTAGGTTATATACTAAACAATTTTTTTGGCCTTTTAGCTTAGAATAAAGGTTACAATATATACAAATTTCATTAAATATATGTTAATTAAAATAGTAACTATGTTCAAATAACATTACTATTTTTCTAGCTTATTTTTCGATTTTTCTCACTCCTCAAAATACCAAAACTCAAGTGTTTCAATTTTTTGATAATTATTTCTTTTACTCATTTCTTTCCCTATGAATTTTGATTCGCGCAGTTTCTGCGATGTATAATTATGTAATGCATCCCACATAATTATTGATGTTTGATGTTGTTAAAGTTCAATGTCCTGAAATAAAACTTCTACAGAAATAGTAATACTATTTTAACAATATACGGTGCTCCAGTACTATTTTAAAAATATATAGGCATGGTTCGACAGCTAATCGTTAGTGACACCCATAAGTGACCAAAAACCTCTTTTCACTTGTAGTATCCATTTCTGTTTTGCTTTTGTCGTCGCGATTCCGTGCATATAATTACGGACACACCCAAAATTTTAGTGATTCCAAAAATTGTCGCAACGATAACTTAAAATTCACCGTTTTGTGTCTACGAAATCCAAGTTGCTCACAAAGGTCTCCAAAATTAACCTTGTAGTATGAATCACAAGTAACTTTATATTATGAATCACAATTAAAAAATCCAACCCCTATAATTGATTAATCCCACTCTTGTTAATTCAAACCAATATAATTATTTTATCGGATTATAAGTTTAATTCTTTCATCGAATTATAAGTCCAACTTTTACATTTAGGTTTATATTAGACGCACATAACCGCATAAATATAAGATCTATAAAAGTGTAATACTATTCTAACAAAATATAGATATTATTTTAAAAATATGTAACCGTTTTAAAAAATTCAAAACATAATTATATCGAAAAAATTATAATTTTTATTAGTCTTTACAATTTTATAATATAAAAATGCTAACAAATAGTATATAGAGGTAATAAAAGTGAGAGGAAAATAAATTTAGATTAAAAAATATAAAAAAAAACTACTTTACTCGTCATTTTTTTTTCACCAAACCACTTCTCTTGCCAAAGAAGGAGAAAGTGAGAAAATTTGGGTAAAAAATAACATTGCCATTTAATTATTGAAAAGGTTATGATATTTAGTTAATTAATAATTTTTTTGTTATTTTTCTAATTCACTCTAAACAAAGCGAGATGATTTAAGGTTTGTAGGGATTAGACTATGTTTTTTTATCTTTAAAAAAATTTAAGTTCAAAGGAAAAATATTTTAATTACATATTAAAATATGATACATATTACTATACATATTGTTAAACTTATTGGAGAAAAACTACAACTATTCATACTGAGTTCAGCAAAAAAAACCCATAGTGAGTGGTTAGCATATAAATATCTATATTAAATACTTAATATCTATTTTACTTGGCTAAAGGGTTTACTTGCCTTAAATTAACTAATTTTTTTGTCCCAAAATATAAACAAACAAAATAAACCACAATAATGAGAGAAGAGAGAAAGTTTATTGACACCCAACATGGGAAGCTTTTTAACGCATGTTGATCATATGACCATCCACCACTCTTTGTGCTAATGAACGATGAACGCTATTAATTA
The DNA here is from genome assembly GCA_900406275.1 of Anastatica hierochuntica. NCBI lineage: Eukaryota > Viridiplantae > Streptophyta > Magnoliopsida > Brassicales > Brassicaceae > Anastatica > Anastatica hierochuntica. The sequence goes on from OVAN01003644.1 coordinate 24,126, forward strand.
GACGTCCTAAACCTTGAAAAGCAGATTATTTTTAGTTGTTTCATCAACTTTCATCCTAAGGTGAATCATATTTTTTAAGATTTAAATGAAAATTTACTTTCTAGTGTTGAGTTGAAGCATTAATTGACTTTTTATGAGATGAATGAGTATGTTAGTTATGTTATTCTCATCTAGCTCTTGTTTGAGTTTCTCTTTTTATGATTTTTTAATCAATCGCTCCTCTAACAAAGTGATGTAGTTAAGACTTTTGTCTATGAAAACGTCAAATAGATTATTCTTAATCTTAACTCAATTGAAATTTACTTTAAAGAAAAACAGCCACCGCAACAAATTATACATGTTGTATCATTTATAATATCTTTTTACATCATTTTTTGATTGACACAAATAAATTTGCATCATTTTTATAAATGATTTTGGAAGTGGTGACTCCAATTTTTTTTACTCCAATTTGCGATTGATGCAAGTAGTTCCGTCATTTTATCTAAATGAATTAACATGTGTCATTTGCAAAAAAAAGTAAAAAATTTGCATAAATCTTGATAATTGATGTAACTATTTATATCATTTGTGAATAATTATTCAAATTATTTTTATCATTTATTTTAAATGATGTTAATATGTGTCACTTACAAGAAATAATGTTAAATCAACATCTTTTTTTTTTTTAATATAAAAAACAAAGTGTATTATTATTTTGATCGATACATCAAATTTATTTCATTTTTTCCTTTCTTTCTTTTCTATTTTCTCATTTATTAAGAGTTCAATTTAATAAAAATTAATTAATTTTCGAAGATATTATTTTATTTTTCATTTTTATATAGCAAAAGTTATTTTCAATAAATATTGATAAGATTTTATTAGATATTCAAAAATATATACACAGTAAAGTTCATAAACAACCAACAAATCTGATCTTTTACATTTTATTGTTGTCAAGATTAGACTAATAAAATCCTTTGCAGCGTCATCTTCACTTTGCTTCTTGTGCTATCGGAATCAAAGAGCTCAAAACTTGACCAATATCATTGTGCATGACTGTTGTGATTTCTAACAAATAAATAAAAATCTACAGCACAAATAACACTACAAGAAAACAGATCATTTGCAACCGCAGAAATAGTGACAAGATAGTCGCAAAAGATTGTTTTACGACTATTTTGTGACTGAATCACATAGTCACAAAAATTTCGTCGTACAAATGTTTAGATGCAAAAAAGTCGCTAATTTGCGACTATTTTATGACAACCGTTTTTCGTCGTATATTAGCAACGTTTTTCTGACATTATAAAGAGATACAAATTAACGACTTTTTGTGATTTGTTTTAGTGGTTGGATATGAGCGACGCTTTTATGGCTTCTTCGTAGTCACAAATTAGCAACGTTTTACAGACTGCTTTTGTTGATGCAAATTAACGACTATGTTATGACTTTCTGGAGGTCACAAGTTTAGTCGCAAAGCAGTCGCTGATTTGCGACCGTTTTATGACAACTTCATTGTGTCGTATATTAGCGACATTTTTTACTATACGGAGAGATGCAAATTAACGACTGTTTTGTGATGTCTTTTGTGGGTTAGATAATAGCGACGTTATAAGAACTGTTTCTGTTGATGCATGTTAACGACTATTTTATGATTGTTTGGGGGTCACAAATTTGCAACATTTTTATGGTTTTTATTAGAAGCAAATTAGGAACTGGTTGTGAGTTAGTCACAAAGTAGTTTCTGAATAGCAACTATATTGTGACTAACTATTATACAAAAAAAGAAATTCGTGGCAAATTAACAACTTTATTATGACCAAAACATTTAAGAAATTATGTTTGCAAAATGGTAAATGAACAAAAACGTATGCTAATTAATATTTATATTATATTGCAAAATATTTAACATTTTAAAATATATTTACATAATATGCATTGATGCCATTGATTTACCAAAAAACTATAACCAAAAAGACATCAATCACATAAGATAGTCAAAATTTTAGTAGTGAAGAAGAGAGATCAAGTTTGCATATCATTTGGTGAGGTTTATGGAACAGTTGGAATTGTACCTGCGGTAGGCGCTGAGCTTGGGGCTGTTTACAGAGCTTGAGAATCCATGTATTCCACAAGGTTGGGATCCTTTTGCTTCAGGTAACCAAGAAGCATTCCCATGCTTGACATGATCGATTTGGCCTCTCTATCCTCCGCAATGTGGCGTTCATTTTCCACAACTAGCTATGCTATCTTACTGTTGACAGCTTCAAGTTGAAGCTTCACTTCTATGAGTGATGATGCAGTAGGGCCTCCACCCCCTTCTATTTCTTTTCCGACATCGATGGTTTCAACTAGATTGCCAAGTCCAAAGCGGGTTCCTCTGTGATCTGTTTCAGATGACTTGAGACAAGAACAAAAAAAATGATCTAAACAGATCATAATCCATATCAACACAAAACTCAGACAAGTCACACAACACAAAACCTCACATTTCTAAAGTTTCTATACACAATCTGAAACAAGTTATATCAGATAAACAATTTTGTTAGATAAACAAGTTATCATATAAACAATTAAACACCTCATAGCAAACTTATCAGATAAACAATTATATTCAGATTGAAATCATAAGTCAAAGAAATACTATATAAAGAACTTAAGATATATAAATAACTCAGAGTACATTAATCAAACATCAGATTACTTAAAGACAAATTCATAATCTGATCACATTCAGAAAACATTAAGCATGATCTATTTAACTTTCACAAATCATAATCGATATACACTATCAAATCACATATCATATGCAGAGAACATATAGACTATCAAATCTGATCACATTCAGAACACATTCAACATGATCTATTTCACATTCAGAAATCATAATCATATGGGCTATCAAATCACAATCTCAAATAACATTAATCAGACAACATTCTAAAAAAAGACAGAGACATAACATAAGATAGCAAAAATTTAAGATATTTACCTCGAGAAATATCTCATTCTCTTCTGCAATGGAGAGGGTCTGAGGAGTTGATTGTTCCGGCAAATCCCCATCCAAATTGGCAGCCGTCAATTCTGATTTTCTTGCATCCAAGTTCATTTGATAGACTTCAACTATGTTTTTGCCTTTGTCATCATCGACCAAGGTTCCATCGGCTTTTGTATGAGCTCTGATAAAGAATTCACTAAGAGAGACAGGACGCCCCAACTCCTCTTCCTACGAGTGCAAAGTATTAGTTAAAAAAATTCTAAAAACAGAAGGATACAATAAGTTTACCATTTCTTCATGGAGTTGAGTGTAGTATTTTTGACCGGACATATGCTTGTGTTTGCCAAGACTACCGCGATTAGAGTTCCGGGAGTTAGAAGCAGACTGGCTCCTCGACTTTTGTTTAGGAGTGTTCCAATGAGCACACATCTGTTCCCAGAGAGTGTCTTTGATTCACAATGGTCGTCTTCTGTCTCTCTTAACTTGGCTAACAATCTCTTTCATTCTCCTTTTGACAACCTTGAGGAACTCTTTCTTAACCAGAGAAGTTATCCCAAGATCCCAAGTATACATCCGCTGCACAAAAAGAAGAATGTAAATTGAAGTTAGCTATTAAATTGATTCAAACATAACAAATAAAGAACTTACATTATGCTGAAACTTAAAGTACCAGAACTTAAACTTATTAGCAAATATTAGATTGAAATGAGTTTAGAAAAAGACCAACGTACCAAAACAGAGAAAGAACAAGAGAAGTTTAAACCTAAATGAAAATAATACAGAACAAGTTAAGACCAGAGAGATAGTAACAAAACAGAGCAACAAAACCATCAACTTGAAAGTGCAAACATATTTAGTAACACTTAAATGCAGTCCTAAACACCATTAAGTTGAAAGCTTGCTAAACTTGTAATCAGTTCAAAGAACCCTCAACAATAATTTTAAACGAATTAGGTTTAGAAAGAGAAAGAAATCCCAACTTACAACAAATGTTCTCCAATATCTTTCTTGAATGTCAATATGTGTGATCTTCCAACTGTAGTACGAACCATCGAATTTCCTTCGAAAAATTCCAATGATAACTCAAGGCAATTTGCCTTTTTCTCGGCGAAACCTATTTACAAGTAAAAAGAAAAGAATAAATGAGACGAGAATCAACTACACATGAGGTTGAATTATAAATCAAGTATAGAACACTCACTACAAGAAAACTGTCTTTTTGCGACTGTTTATTGCGACCGTATA
>OVAN01003645.1:0-28351 GCA_900406275.1 Anastatica hierochuntica
TGGCTATACCGCTTGGAGCAATTCCTGACCTCCGGGTCGGGGTCGTTACAAAAAACTTGTTGACAATTTTGATGTTATCCTAAAAAAGAAACTGTATTAGACTAACTAAACTGATTGATACATCGGAACCAAACAAAAAGACACTCTGTAACACTTGCACGATTTTCATATAAGATTTTGTCCCCGAATATTATAGTTTCAACATCTTGTCCTTCTGTACGGATGCACACAATGCCATAGTCTTTACAGATAGACTTTACCTTCAAATGCAATCTTAGAAAAATGAATAAACAGTGAGTAGAATCGATAAAATAAATCTCGGTTTATATAACAATGGTACCTTGGTTTACCTGTTCAGGGATCCAAACATCGGGAGTGCAGAAAGATTCCACGTCCGAGACACATAATAGCAAGACTTGGAGAGATTCTAGCATTACAAACACCACATACTATAAATTTGAGTTTGTCATTTGCAAAGTAAACAAAAAAAGAAAAACAAGGGCTTACGGCTGTGAATTACGCCACTTGGGTTCGAATTCCGGCCATTGAGTTTTTCACGTGCGGTCGTCAGCGCCCAGAAACGACGTGTTGAAGTTGTCTTTGTGTGACCACAAATCCCCTGTTAGCGTGTGACCGTTAGTTCTTCGGACCCTTACCGGCTAGTCTGAACTTATCTTGGTAAAGGACATGACATCTGAGTTATCAAGAAAAAAATAACGAATGTGATTTTTCTATAACAAAGAATATCAAAGAAAGACTAAGAGCATGTTCATTGCAAGTTCTTAAGTGGGTTTCTTAGTGTTAATTTGATTTTAAAAAATTGTTTAATAAAAGAATTAGCAAGAAACGGTTCTTATTTAGGAGCTCCAAGGATCGGTTCTTGTGGGACAGGTGGCAACATATGAGTGGCCACGGGAATTATATCGAGAGAGAAACAAACATTGTCTTTGATCATTTCTATATTTCTTTTTGATTCCTCTGTCTTTGTGTCTGATGGATAAGGAGACATGATAAGCAGAGATGATAAAGAGACATGAGCAAGGTTGAGAAAGCAAGGGGCAACAAACTGATATAGGTAAACATATCTCTTTCATATTTCCAATAGCTTAGACATAAATGAATCTTGTTTGAATTGAACTATGTGAAACAAAAATAAACATATCTCGTTGAAACTGTGTGTAATAAATGGTGTGGTTAGGGATTGATTACGGTTGTGTTAGTAAGAAATAGATGATATGGTTTAGGGTGGTAAATGTGTTAGCTAAATGTCAAGTCTATGGATTGTGATGAATGTGTTTAGGTATATGTTAAATCCTCTTCCACCTATTAAACGCATTGTTTAATCTGTTTCTTATCAAAAAAAACAGATTCCTCTTGTTCTCCCTTTTGCTCTCTGTTTATCCTTCTTGTGTTTCTGGTTCTTATCAGAAACACAAGCATTTGTTCTCCCTTTTGCTCTCTGTTTATCCTTCTTGTGTTTCTGGTTCTTATCAGAAACACATTCCTCTTGTTCTCCCTTTTGCTCTCTGTTTTTCCTTCTTGTGTTTCTGGTTCCTATCAGAACACATTCTTCTTGTTCTTCCCTTTTTCTCTCTGTTTATGATTCTTGTGTTTCTGGTTCTTATCAGAAACACAGTCCCTTGGTTATTCCCTTTTGCTCTCTGTTTTTGCTTTTCTTTCTCTCTGCTTTCACAGAATCAGAAATGGATTACAATCCATTTATGATTGGGTCAAACTTTGTTGATCTTCTTCAAAGTCAACAAAGCCTTTTTCCTTCTCCTGCAAGTCAACCTATCCTGGATTGCAACATTGCTGGAGAGAGTCTTCCAGAGCAAAGATCACGCAAGAAATGGACTCCCACAGATGACATTGTCCTCATCAGCTCATGGCTAAACACCAGCAAAGATCCAGTGGTGGGTAATGAGCAAAGATCAGCTGCTTTTTGGAAGAGAATAGCTGCATACTTTGCTGCAAGCCCAAAGATAGCAGGAGGTGAACATAGAGAAGCTACTCATTGTAAGCAGCGTTGGCAGAAGATCAATGATCTTGTGTGCAAGTTCTGTGGAGCATATGAAGCTGCTAATAGGGAGAAAANACAAAGTGGTCAAAATGAGAATGATGTGATCAAGCTAGCTCATGAGATCTTCTACAACAACTATAAGAAGAAGTTTACTTTAGAACATGCTTGGATGGAGCTACGCAATGATCAGAAATGGGCTGATCTTTGTACTTCTAAAACAGAAGTCACCTCTAAAAAAAGGAAGTGTGAGGATGGAGCTTCACAATCATCAAGCTATAATGGTGAACCTTTTCACACTGAAGCTCAAGATGGAAGCAATCAACCCCCTAGTGTTAAGGCATCTAAGGCTAGTGGTAAGAAGACAATGGTGGATGAGAAAGTAAGGATGTCTGTGTTTCAGAGTATGTGGTCCATTAAACAACAAGATCTGGCCATGAAAGAGAGACTGTCAAAAATGAATATCCTTGACAGTCTAATTTCAAAAAAGGAACCACTGTCTGAGAGTGAGGAAGATCTAAAGAAGAAGCTCATTAGTGACATGTTGGGTTAAATTTTTTAGCTCTGGTTTGTTAAATGTTGTAGCTTTGTTGTAGTTTCTTTGTTAAATGTTCTAGCTCTGGTTTGTGTTCCTTTGTTAAGTTTGTGTTGCTACTTCTGTCATGGATTTATGTTTGTAATATCAAGTTTGTGTTGCTACTTCTAGTACTCATGACTTGGTCTAGTTCTAGTTTCAGTTATAATATCAAGTATGTGTATTTGTTTGTGTTCTAGTTTCAGTCATAAAATCAAGTTTGCTAGTTCTAGTACTCATGACTGGTCTTGTTCTCTGTCAAAAGGTGGAGCCTTGGGAGTGGAAGAATCACGGATTCCTCTTGTATTCTCTGGTTTTTGTTTTTTTGTATTCATGTTTCACGAGATTGTATTCTGTTCACAAGTTTTGTAGTCTTGTGAACTTGTATTCTGGTCACAAGTTTTGTTTTGTAGTCTTCTTTTGTAATTTTGTATTTTGTTTTCTGCATCAAATGCATTCTCGTGAATGAATTGTTATGTTTATAAATTGTATCCCAAACTCATAACTCTCCATTCACTACAAACTCTCCATTCTCTCTCTAATACAATTCTCCATTTTCAAATCTTCTTCTCTCCATTCTCTCTCTAATACAATTCTCCATTTTCACAATTCTTCAATTCTCACCTAAAACGTATACAAGAAACAAAAAAAAATCATTTCATGGCATCTTCTTCTCACCACAACTTTGACGATTCATTAGATGTAACATTCAATCAATATTTTGATGAAACTTTTGATCAAACTTTTGAGAATTTGTTCATTGATCATGGTGAGCAAGAAGATGAAAGGAAGAGAAAAAAAACGAGTTTTTATCGAGCGAAATCGTGAGGAAGGCCATCTTCGGTTATCGAATGATTATTTCAGTGACACTCCAACATATCCTGAAAATATATTCCGACGACGATTTAGAATGAACAAGCATTTGTTCATGCATATTGTTAATCAGCTATCCAATGAAGTTAATTTCTTTCGTCAAAAGAAAGACGGTCTCGGAAGGCTTGGTCTCTCTACACTTCAAAAGTGCACAGCAGCTATTCGTGTGTTGGCATATGGTTCTGCGCTTGATATGGTCGACGAATACCTCAGGCTCGATGCAACTACTACTCAGTTATGTGTAGAAAATTTTGTGGAAGCAATAATAAATCTGTTCGGCGATGAGTACTTAAGAAGACCAACACCGGATGATCTTCAGCGTCTACTTCATATTGGAGAGCTTCGTGGATTTCTCGGGATGACAAGAAGCATCGATTGTATGCATTGGGAATGGAAGAATTGTCCCACCGCTTGGAAAGGGCAATATTCTCGTGGTTCGGGAAAACCCACAATCGTTTTAGAGGCGGTTGCTTCATATGATCTCTGGATATGGCATGCCTTTTTTGGACCTCCAGGTACCTTAAATGATATAAATGTTCTTGATCGCTCACCTGTTTTTGATGACATAATAAATGGTCAAGCTCTACAAGTTAATTTTTTGGTCAACAGAAGAGAGTATCATCTAGCTTACTATCTCACCGATGGTATTTATCCGAAATGGGCTACTTTTATCCAATCTATTCCAATTCCACAAGGACCGAAAGCAGTTTTATTTGCTCAACGTCAAGAAGCTGTCCGAAAAGATGTCGAGCGTGCTTTCGGAGTCTTGCAAGCTAGATTTGGAATTATTAAAAATCCAGCACTTTTTGGGATAAAATCAAGATTGGGAATATTATGAGAGCATGTATCATACTCCATAATATGATAGTAGAAGACGAACGAGAAGAATACACTCAATTTGATGTTTCCGAATTCCAACAAGGAGAAGGCAACGGAAGTTCACATGTGGATCTCACGTATTCAACAAATTTCCCTACAAATATCGCCAATATGATGGGTGTTCGAACTAGAATTCATGATAGACAAAAGCATGAACAACTGAAAGTTGATTTGGTTGAACATATGTGGTCTAAATTTGGACGTGATCAAGACAACAACTGAGCTTCGATATCTCTTTTAAATTATAATCGTTTTTTAGTAATTTTTGTTTTTATGTTTTTATGTTTTTTTTTAAATCTATGCTTAAAATGTTATCTTTGATTATATTTTATGTAATGAATAAATTTTAGCTTCAAAAAAAATTAATCAATTTTTTTTAGGAACCCTTACCTTAAAAAACTACCATTAGAGGACTAAATTTAAGGGTTTCTTAACAAAAGTTCTTAACTTAAATTTAATATCAAAATATTGCCTAAGAACCCACTATGGAGTTCTTGCAATGAACATGCTACAATGGTGGATTTGATCTTGGGGTCCTTAGCAATTTATTTAATTTTTTTTAAGTTAAGGATTCTATGGAAAAATGGTTGTCCAATGGTGAACTCCAAAATTGGAATCTTTAGGAAAAAAAAATTAATTTTAAACATTTTGGGTTCGGATCGGGATATTTTAAACAGATCTGAAACGGATCTGAAACTTCATAAATCGTAAATGAATATGTAACGGTTCAAAAAACCGAAATACAAAAAAAAACGGATCTAAAACGAAACCGAAACAGATATTTTCGGGTATTTTGGGTTCGGATCAGGATATTTTAAACAGATCTGAAACGGATCCGAAACTTCAAAAATCGTGAAGGAATATGTAACTGTTCCAAAAACTGAAAAACAAAAAAAAAAACGGATTTGAAACGGAACCGAAACGGATATTTTTTGGTATTTTGGGTTCGGATCGGGATATTTTGAACAGATCTGAAATGGATCCGAAACTTCGAAAATCGTAAATGAATATATAACGGTTCAAAAAACTGAAATACAGAAAAAAAAAAAAAAAAAAAAAAAAAAATCTAAAACGGACCCAAAAANAAAAAAACGAATCTGAAACGGATCCAAAACAAATCACAAAATAAAACTATTCTGATAAAATAAAAATAAAAAACTAGCTAAAGATCGATTCTTAATTAAAGTCAAAGGATCGGGTTAAGAGTACCGTTGTACGTGCTCTAAGCTTACCTGTATTCCAAAGATCAATATTAAATGTGTGATATACAAAGGGGAAGAAAAACATCACAAAGTAAGCGAAAAGAAAGATAGTGCATGATGACTAATCAATAATTGAATGATTTTTCTATAACAAAGAACATTTAAAAAAGACGAAGTTTAGCTGTATTCTCAAGATTAATATTAAATCTATACTATACAAAGGGGGAGAAGGAGAAGAAGAACTCACAAAAATCGTCTTAAAAAAAGAACACAGAAAAATAATCTCCATTATAAGCAACAATGAGTTGTGTGGGTGTATTTCGTAAGGTGGATTTGGATGGAGAATCGAAGTTGGTTTACACATTAACACAAACGACGGCAAGCTCAAGCTCCTCCTCTGGTGAAGCCTTGGCCATAGTTTCTGGTGAGGAGGAACTTCTGTTTTTCTGTCCTCTTGCACGTCTCAAATTTCAAAAGCTCAAACTAAAGCATGATCGTTACAATGATAAGATTTATCAGTTGAACTCTTCCCCTCTCTTCTCTACCACAAGAGGCAGTGATCATCAGGAAGGCGAATCTTTGCTTGATTGCGACAGAGATGACATCTGTAAGCTTCCTCTAGCCCCTCTCTTTTGGTGCAACAATAAATCATTTACCTATAAGGAATTCAACTGCGGTGCATGCGGAGTGGGAGGGCAGAGCACAAGCTATTATGCATGTCTCCAATGTCGACGAAAGTTTCACAAAGAATGTGCAGGGTCTCCTCCTGAGATCAAACACCCTTCCCACCCCTTCCATTCTCTTAAACTTTCCTTTTCCACCTTTTCAAGCTTATTTTATGGTTGTCTTACCTGCAAGTTGAGGATGACTCTGATGGAAGCTATGAGTCCAATACCCTTAGTTATAGACCATCCAAAAAGCCATCCCCACCCTCTCACCTTTTTCCCTACCCAAGCCTCTTTGGTTTGCCATATTTGTGGCCATATTAAGGACCATGACCCCACATACATATGTATCCAATGTGTCTTCGTGATCCATAAAGATTGTATCGGTTTCCCGCATGTCATAAGAATCTCTCGTCACCAACACCGCATCTCTTTCACCCCTTCTCTTCCACCTGGAAAATTGAGCTGCCGAGTCTGTCACCACGAGATTGACAACAAGTACGGCGCATACTCTTGTAGTAAATGTGCTTGTTTTGTTCACACAAAATGTGCGTTAAACCCAAAGGTGTGGGATCGGAAAGATCTCGATGGAGTTCCAGAAGAAGATGACATGATAGATGATGGCGAGCCTTTTGAAAGGATAGCTGATGGAATAATACTCCATCCTTCTCATAACCACTATCTCCGAGTTGATGAGATCAGCAGAGTCTATGATGGAAACAAGTTTTGTGAGGGGTGTGGCCTTCAAATCTTCGAGGGTAAATACTATAAATGTATGGAGTGCGACATATTCATCCTCCACGAAAGTTGCGCGCATGCTCCCCGCATGATACGACATCCCTTTCATCCGTCTCCACTTACCCTAGACTTTGCGCCCACGGTAGGTATTGCTGATAGGTATAAAGGTTTATTCTCTTGCAGCGTGTGTCATCATTGGGCTAGTGGCTTTGCCTATGAGCATCGATCAGGATACGAAAGGTTCATAATAGATTTAAGGTGTGCTTCGGTTACTGAACCATTTAAGTATGAAGGCCATGAGGATCCCCTTTTCTTAGCTTTGAACCCATACGATTCGGTACGATGTCAAATCTGCAGTTACAAAGCCACAGGTGAAAAATTAAGATGCATTGAATGCGATTATGTTATGTGTGTCAGTTGTGCTACCTTACCATACAAGGCAAAGTATAAGCATGATAGTCATTTTCTCACTATTTGCTATGGGAAAGAGGAAAGTGAACTAGGAGGGTGGTGTGAGATTTGCGAAGGCGAAATAGTAGTGCAAGAAGAAGCAGACTACCCCAAATATGGTCACGTACGAGAAATTGAGTTTACTTATAAGTGCATTGAGGACTGCTGCACCACTATTCATGTTAAATGTTTGCTTGGGAGACAGAGAGACATGTATGTAAAACCCAGTAAGTCTGAACCACATAATAGCATCACTTTGAGAGATTCTAGCATTAGAAAACCACATACTATAATTTGATTTTGTGATTTGCATAGTAATTAGCACATACGAAGAAACGAAGCCATCCCATTGAGACGATCCAGCAATTACAGACAATTGAACGCAAGATAAACTGAGTAGAGAAGGGCACATAGGACGGTTTTTTTTGCAGTTACCTTACCCGCAGGTACAAGTTGATTGCTTGTAAGGAACGTCTTGACCCTTGATAAAACCGCCAAAGTTCGTTGGTAGCTGCTTTGAGATGCCTGTAGAAACAGCTTTCACTGTAAGGAAACAGCGCTTAAGAGAACTTATCAAAAGCTTTTGAGGGTGAGAGAGAGAGAGAGAGAGTACCTCCCACGGATCAACCATTATAAAGTTGGAGTTTGCAAGCTAGATTACACATCTCTAGACGATGCTCTGCAGATAGAAGGCCCTACACAGAATCTCATATTTTTATTATTTCTAACAGAAAATAAACAGTCAAAAGAAGAAGAATCTACTAGTTTCATAGCACGTAGCATGTCCACTAGCATTGGTTTGGAAAAACAAGAGTCACACTTAGATTTTCAGATTTCCAAAAACCATACCTCCTTTTTGTAGGCATCATTTACAGGAGACATATAGCCTCCAAGAACATGAAATCCCGTCGATTGTAATTCATCTTTGGCCAGCTCTAACACACAACAAAGAGAACTCAGCAGTTCAGCGAAAGAGCACATATACACTTATACAAAAAGTCGCAGCAAGATCATTCGATAGCATCAATGGTGGAAAGCTTTGGCTTAGGCAAGATCCAAAATTACAAAGCTTAACAGAACAACTAGGAGTGTTTCACAGAACAAGTAAACAACAAAGGCATAATCTAAGCTACTTTAAACTATAAACAATGTAAAATTTTCCAATTGAAACGAGTCAATATACTGATCATAATGCATAATAACTGTTCAAATTTCTCGCATTGATCGAATCTGAAACCATATTGATAGTAAACATAAGAAGATTGAATTCTAAAAAAACTCACCAAACATGCGTAAGTGCATAAAAGTTGGAGGGTTGAAACTCCCAGTTTCCACAAGCACTACACAAGTCTTGTATCTGATTCAAAACAAGTAAAAAAGATGGCGAAAATCACATCATCATAGCTAAAAAGCCAGGCCAAGTTTACAAATTTGAAGAGGAGGAAAAATCAAAATCGAGAAAAAAACTTTGAAATTTACCCAGGATTTGATCCAATAGATAGTTTTTCGACAGGTAAGGAGACATCCATTGGAATTGATGATCGAATCTAAAGCCCTCTCAACGATCACTCCGGCGAATGCTCATAGAGAGAGAAAAGGACGACGACGATGACGACGACGACGTCGACGGCGAAGAATAAGAAGATTGAACGAAACGGTATCGTATTAAGTGTTCACATCTTGGGATGTATCACAACGCAGCGTTTTACAGGAAAAAGAAACGGCATCGTATTAATTGTTTTTGGTGGCATAGTGCGAAACGCACAGTGTCGCATTTTGAATATTTTAATAACGGATAAAAAAATATTGGGAAAACGAAAGATTCATCCCTAAAATTTTGAAATTCAAATCCGCGCTAGTAGTCTCTCGCTCCATCTCGAGAGCAGGTTTCGTCGGCGATGTTTTCCGGCAGGGAGAAGCCGCTGGGTACGGCGAATTTCAATACGGAGGATTGTTTTGCCCAGATCTTTGAGAGGAAGAGGCGGATCGTTGAGCAGGTCAAGCAACAAGTAGATCTACATGACCAGCGTTTACTCTCCAAGTGCTTACTTGCCGGACTCCCTCCTCCGCCGTGGCTATGGTCTCCGTCTCTACCTTCCCAAACTTCAGGTAGTGTTTGAATCTGATATAGTGTTCAATATCTTGTTGATTTTCTCGAATCATTATCCGTGGGATTGATGCTGCGAAGTGGTTTGGATACTTAAAAGGAAACGAATTTAAAGTTTCGTAAAAGCTTATTTGCATAATTTGACGTCGAATTACAGTGATAGGAGGGATTGAAAGATTGTAAAGAGTGTTAGGGTTCATAAGAAAGATTTGATGTTGAATTTACTGTGGGCGCTTGTGCTGTTGCTATTTAGTAAACATAGTGCTTGTGCAGAATTTTTCATTAGCATTGAATTAGTTTCTCATTTCTTACATGGGGAATTAGTAATGGCTAGATTGTTAGAAGTATCGACTTAAGCATTCAATAGAGACTCCTGTTTCGATTACGATTTAAGATTGTGTGCGATTCTTATCTGGATATTTGTTTTTCTCAGAATTGAATAAGGAGGAGATTATCTCGGGCCTCCTGTTTCCTCACTCAAGACCTTCCATCGTTTGTCCTAGCAGTCGTCCCTTTTCATATCAACAGCCTGCCAGTTTCCTAGCTGACAATGTTGTAAGGCAAGACCTGATATCTGTGGTAAATAACCGTTTCGAAGAGCGGTTGTTTGAAGAAGAACAATGTGACCTTTCACACAATTTAGTTGGGCACGTTTCAAATCATTCTCACCAGAAGGATGCAAATATTGCATCACCTATAGATGTCCAGGAGGAGGAGGGATTGCAAAAGATTGTCTCAATTTGTTGCAGAGAGAATAAGAGCTGCCCGTCTTCCAAATACTCCCAGAATCAGAGAGTTGAAAATAGTCTTGTTGCTACATCTTCTGGATGCAGCCAAGGGAAAACGGTTCCCAAAAGTGTCTCAACTACTGGTTGTGAGCAGAAACCACCAGCTCTTGGATATTGTCAAGAAGAAACTGAACCAGACACTTGCCTTGACCCTAGATTACCACTTGTTAAGATTCAGAGATCGAAATCACGTCAAAAAGATTTGAAACTTCGTAGTAGTGCCAAAGCTTCCAAAAGCCATTCAAACAATAGAAATGAGCTCAAACCTTCTCCCCTTGGAAGTATAGGCCTTGGGATTGCCTCTTTAAGGTCTGATAGTACTAGTGAGATAAAGTTATTTAAGCATGATGAGAATGATGAAGGGTGTCAAGATGAAGTAGAGAAAAGTAACTCTCAAGGTGAAGAAGGGGATCAGTGTACTAAGTTTAGTTCAACTACAGAGTCTTCTACCCCGCACCAAAGAGTGGATTCGGTGCAAAAATCTTCCAGTGGGGATGCTTATGCTTCTATTGTACCAGAATCTCTATTCGAGTCTGTTCATGTGAATGAAATGGATATTTTACAACCCATTGAGACAATTGATAAAGTATATGCCAAACCAGATGAGCAAGTGGATGATCCACAAAGCAGAAGTTGCAATGAAACAGCTTATCTCGATGCAGGTACAAGATCTAAAAGCTCAAGTCAAGCTATCTCTAAGAGGAAACATCCCCAAAGCAGAAGTTGCGTTGAAACAGCTAATCTCGATGGTGGAACAAGATCTAAAAGCTCGAGTCAAAATAGCCCCAAGAGGAAACGTCAAAAGTCAAGCAACTCCTTTTCTTGTGACTTTCCGTCAGGAAAGTCAAATCCCTCTCATTGTGCAGATCATGTGGTAGAGTTACCCAAGGCAGAAACTGTGACTAATGAAGTTTCTACGGGGACAGATGCTAAAACGAGCATCTCTCAGTCAGAAACCATTACAAGATCTGAAAGTAATGCTCGAGGAAATAGATCCAAGACCAAGCATTCAGCTTCTGATAAGGCCTCTCCTATTGAAGTCGAGCCAAGAGATTCAATTTCATTACTTCAAGGTGGCCATTTAAAACAGTCACTGAATGCCTCTGCTGTTGATGTTGATTTTGGCCATGTTAAGGAGGCATTGAATCCCTCTACTGATGATGGTGACGGTTTAGTAGTTGAAAATGTTGCCAGCGGCAATCAGTCAAAAGAAAAGGGTGAATGTGTTGACACTAACAGATGTTCAAGTGCTGCAAGAGCAAGCCAAACTGGCATCTCCACTGATGAGACGACATTTGCAGGTACAATCCAAGAGTCTATTTCCAAGACTGATCTCTTGGGCTCTTTTGAGTCCTCTTCTTCTGCACTGCAGTTGAGTGACTCAGTAATGCAATTAGACGATGAAAATGTATTGTTGAAGCCCGTTACTGTCGCTGCTGCAGCTTTATTAGTGGAGGAAGATAACAATGGCGACTATATCGAAATTGCCAGTATTTTAAACTCTAAAAGTCTAAGCCAAACTGACATCACGGTAGTTGAGCCAGTGGTGGCTGATTCTACAATTCAGGAAGGCAGTACTCCAGAAGACGTCATTGACCATTGTAAAAGATGTGATATTAGTTGTGGGCCAAAGGAAGTGCAGCCACAGGGCTCACTGACCAAAGCTGGGAGTAGCCAATTCATTGGAAGAATAAGTAGGCTAATAAACTCAGCTGTAGAAGAGGAACCAACAAATGATAATAAGGTTGTTTCTGTTGGCTCTGATCGTAAGTCGGCTGACAAACAGCTTGAAGTTAGAGCAGAAACTTCATCATTGATAACCAGCGATCTCCCTGTTTTTGTAAAGCCTGAAACACCCCATTTTGATGGTAATGATGAACACAACTTCAATGAAATTCCAATGAATAGTGGAGAAAAATCTACAAGGGAGAAGGCCCCCACACCAGCATCTGCCACAAGGGTGTTTAACGTTCTATCTGTCACTGATTCTGAAGTCAATCTCTCAGCAGACAATGGAATGAAAGACAACGAGGATCGTAGCGGCTTGAAGATTGAAACAGAACTTGAAACTGAATCGCACGCAAGCCACACTGGCTTGAGAGTGAGAGAGGATGAACTTCTAGAGTCGGATACAATCACTGGTCACATAGACACAGTGGCAAAGAGACCTCAACATGAAACATTCTCTGTCAAACGTGTTTCCCCAATCAGTAGAAATATAGCATGTACAGAAATAAGTGAATCTCACGGTCCAGAGAGCTCTATCCGGGAGTTTTTCTGCTCTGGCTCCTCCGTGGGCATTTCCCAGCTGCAGACTAAGCGAAGAAGAACCCTGGACAAACTTACTAGTAGAGTGCCGTCCTCAAGCCCAAGGGTGAATATTCTTTCCCTTGTCTTAGGACAGCTCAATATATGAGTCTTGAACCGCTTTTTCATTCCAAAGATAACTTATAGGGCATTTTTGAAACATTGGAATTTATTATTGCAGGGAGGCATTCTCGATTCGGATTCTGATTTGGAGAAAGGCACATGTCAATACCTTGATCACTATGATGATGAGTTGCAGAAGATGATTGGATCTGCATCTGCAGATCAGTATGCTGTTGAGTTACAAAAGATGATGGGATCTGCATCTTCAGATGAGTTACGATTTCAAGAGGTATGTGTGTATTCCTTTGTACATAGTACTCTTTCTGTCTTGAAAATAAGTTTGACCACTCTGTTAAAAAAGATATCTTCATTCCTTGGTCTAAAGGGACACAAACAATTATACATCAGCCAGAAACTGAACTATTGCGATTAATGGGAAATCCTCACTCTAGACCCAAGTGTAGTATCAAGAACTACATCAGCTGCATATAAAACTACTATTCATAGAAATTATCGACCAAATCTGAATTCCTAATCAATACCTCAGATTATTCGTGCTCTTGTTTTTTGTATGTTTGCTGTTCTGACTACCGATTGTTTGCCAAGAGATCAAACAGCAGTACAGCTCAAGCTATTTGTTGCTTAGTTATATTTCTTGTTCTGTATGATGTGTAGTTGACCATAAAAATGGATTTTACAGTGTTACTTATTCAAGGAAGCTGGATTGATGAGTCCTGCCTTGCTTTCCTTCGCACCAGAACAGCTAAGTGTACAGAGTAATCAAATTACACCAGATCACAAAGTTGGATCAGAAAATACAAACTTTTTGCCATGCGCTGGAGAAACCTCTCAACCATTAGCTAGCTGCGTTGTCCATGATTCAGATAGTTCTCCTGTTTTGGAGGGCTTTATAATCTCAAATGATGATGAAAATCAAACCGGTTCACAAAACCAGATAGATCATGACAGCTTTCAACTTCCAAGAACTTCAGCAGAACATGCGGCCATAATGGAACAGATTTGCAAGTCTGCTCGCATGACCACTCCGTCATTTCATCTAGCTAAAACGTTTAAGTTCGCTGGAAAAATGGACTTGGATCAGTCTGTTTCAACTGAGCTGCTTGATGGCATGTATTTCAGTCACGATCTCGAGGGAAGCTCTGTCTTTGATAGCCTGGGGATTAACTATGATTACACAAGAAAATCATACACTGACTGTCTGCCTAATTCTGGTGCGGGCTCATCTACTGATGCTAAGAAGAATCTGTGCACGTCTCCAGCTGAGAAGTTGTGGTATAGAAATTTGCAAAAGTCTTCCAGTTCAGAGAAGCGAGTCAGTCAGACACCAGACCTACCCTGCATTAGCGAAGAGAATGAGAACATTGATGAGACTGAAAGCTTATGTACCAAAACCCCAAAGTCTATGAGCTCCGAGAAGCGAGGTATTTCAATTCCAGACCTTCCTTGCATAGATGAAGAGAATGAAAATATAGATGAGATGTCCGAAGCTATCAATGAAGCATCAAATACCGAAAGGGAGAATGTCTTTGATGAAAGGAAACCTCTTGGCGATGTTAATGAAGACCCTGTGAAATTTCTTCCATCTGTCTCTGATGCCATGATTCCTGCTGATAGACAGAGTCTAGACTCTGTCAGTACTGCATTCAGCTTTTCTGCCAAGTGCAACAGTGTCAAAAGTAAAGTGAGAAAGCAGAATTGTGGTAAGCAAAGATTCACGGGTAAAGGTAAAGAGAACCAAGGTGGAGCAGGCGCTGGAAGAAATGCTAAACCGCCAAGTAGCAGAGTCAGTAAGCCAAAGTCGTCTTGCAACTTGAGTTTGGGTACTTTAGGGCCGCGATTACCAGATAAAGAACCTAGGTACAACAACATTGTTTCAAACATCTCTTCGTTCGTCCCACTTGTGCAGCAGCAAAAACCAGCAGCTCCGTTAGTTACAGGTAGTTTTCTCTTTCCAGTGATAAGCATTTTTTTGAGGTATCGTTTTACTGTCTTGTGCTACTTATTCGTCTGACTTTTAACCCTATTTGTGTTTCCCTCAGGCAAGAAAGTTGTCACAGTAAAGGCCCTAGAGGCTGCTAAGGAATCAAAACGGATTGCTGAACAGAAAGAGAATGAACGTAAGATGAAGAATGAAGCTAGGAAGCTTGAGCGGGCAAGGCAGGAACAAGAAAATCTGAAAAAGCAAGAGATTGAGAAGAAGAAGAAAGAAGAAGATCGAAAGAAAAAGGAGGCAGAAATGGCTTGGAAGCAGGAGATGGATAAGAAGAAGAAAGAAGAAGAGCGGAAGAGAAAGGAGTTTGAAATGGCGGATAGGAAGAGGCAAAGGGAAGAAGAAGACAAAAAGTTGAAGGAAGCTAAAAGACAGCGCATCGCAGAAATGCAGAGACAACAAAAAGAGGCTGATCAAACACTACCAGGTGAAAAAGAACTGAAAAAACAAGCTAAGGTTAGAGCCTTCATCTCGTTCTGTTCATAGAAACTTTGGTTGATGTTGGAGGTTTGCTAAATAAATTAAAAAATGATATTTTAGGATGCGAGGATAAAAGCACAGAAGGAACATAAAGAAGACCAAAGTAATGCTGACAAAAACCGAGGACAGCCGAATACTAGGATCCGTGAAGTGAGACCAAAGAGTACTTCCAGTGAAGATACCAATGCTTCAAGAAACTCTGGAGATGATGATTTCAAGGTACAAGAAGTCTTCTTATACTTTAGAGACAGAGTTCCATAGAGATGAGCCCAGTTTTAATGTATAACGATTCTTATGTATTTTAGGTAATAAGCAATCAAGTGGAAATGTTTGAAGAAGAGTCTTACGACATCTCTCCATACAAATGCTCAGACGATGAAGATGAAGAAGAGGAAGATGATGATCGCAACATCTCAAACCACAAATTCGTTCCTACTTGGGCCAGGTTTTGTTTCTGAAATGCTTCTCTGATTCCTACATGTTCAACTTTAACTATCAGTCATTACCATTTTATTTACCCCAAAGCTTATTTATTACAGCAAAGACAACGTTCTTCTTGGTGTCATTTCCCAACAAAACCGTGATCCCGGTATTATTTTCTCTGCCGAAGGCTTCTGCAATATAAGCAAAAGTAAGATGTCTCGATTTATACTTTCTAGAAAAGGTTTTGTAGATTTCGCCGTACTTAGGGATTAGTTTTGTTTTGAATCTGACAGTTCTTTTGCCGCGGAAGTTCCAATCGAGATAGCATAAAGAACGAAGAGTCTGCTTTCTCAAAGACATAACTTAAAGCCACAAACAAAATAAGTATCTTTGTGACTTAAAGCCACAAACAAAGTAAGTATCTTTGTGTTTGAAGTTCCTTAGTAGCCTGAGATTTTAAACTCAGTAGTTAGTGAAATCCACTCTCTTTGTTCTGTTTACCTATTGTTGTAGCAATGATCCTAATATAAAATCTAATCTTTCAAGATACCCTTTTTTGCCTTTGTAAGCAGTTAGTGTATGGGGTAATGTAATAATTAATCACAATTGATGTTCGCGATCACTTAATTGATTATAGTAGGTTATCGTGTTTCATTTCATTCTAAATACTGGAAAGTGGATTGTTTCTCCAAGTCCACACCATTGGCACGAGCCATCGACACAATCTGGCTGTTGCGCTTGGTGTCTCTTGTCCGATCATCTTCTGTTTAGTGCTCTTGGATTAACTTTGAAGAAAAGGAAAAGTGTAAAAACAGAGAAAGAGCTTTTAAGACAGAGCAAATCCCATGTCGAAGAGAGTGTAGCTACAAAAGGGTTTCACTGTGTACAGAGCCATGTTTGTTTCCTCTGGAATGATCTTTTGCTGTGAAAAGATCGAGGCATAACTCAAAGTCAAACGAAGACAAAGCCGAGTTTTTGGGAGAGCTATCGATCGATAGCGTGCCTGCAACACAAAAGTCTTGTTCAGTTACAAGGTTTGTGTAATGAGAAAGGAGAGGTGCTTCTCTTTCGTCTATGAGTTCATGCCTAATTGAAATCTTGACAAGATTCTGTATCAAGAATCAGAAACAAGTGCTTTGTCTCTTGACTGGTCACATTGGATGAACATATCGATTGGTTTAGCTAGCTTCAACTCTATCTTATCTCCACCAAGTGGTTCGCAGAGACATAAAGACAAGCAACATAATGCTTGACATAAACCATTTTAACTGCGAAGTGATTATTCTAGAGACATTACTAAGATGAAACCTACATTGTCTTTCTCTCGTGGGTTAAGTCTTGATGATGACATTTGTTTCAGAAGATGAAGGAGGAGACAGTTTTACCATAGTATATTTCTTTTTCAATTCTTTTTATTTGATTTGTATAACAATGTGTGTGGCCTTTTGGCTCAATGAGTTTGTATCGAATCAATATATGAGGATTCAGATATTGTATAAAAAAACCCATTTCAGAATCATTAAAGATTGATCAAGAACGGAAGAAACAAAAACTGTAAATGAAAATTGAAAAATAACACCAAGTTACAAACGTATGTACCTTCCTTGACGTAATCAAGAGTTATCTATAGTGTGAGTATACATAACATACGCTTGCACATCACACACGATCACACAATGATGATGATGATGGTGGCAGAAGTAAAGAGAGCACATTCCCGACAAGGGCAAAACTGTATTTTCGCTAATCCCGGGTTGTGCTCTCTTTCTTCTGTCAACATTTTCTTAATCTTCTCCGGCGAGGAAGAAGAAGAAGAAGAGTGTGACGTGCGGCGTAAGTAATGAGTGACGGTGGTGGGTCATCAGTGACTTGATTTATATATAAGGGGGAGTGTGAGTTTACTGGCTACAACCGGTGATAAGAGGTAGAAACCGGTTATAGCGGGTGAAAGAAAAAAGGAAAGCTGAAAAAGGTGGTGAGATTACTAACAAGTCATAAGAATGGAAGTTTCTACAAAAACTAGAGATTCTCCTTTTTTAAGTTTTTGTTTTTAACTCTCTTTTTTTACCTATTCGCTTTCCCATTTGTTTTTGTTTTCATTTTTTACTTTTATATTTCCTCAATTTCCAATTCTAATTTCTAATAATGTTCTCCTTTTTAAAGTGAATGAGAGATCCTACTAGCTAGCTAGATATATCATTTGAAGAATATTAGCTTTAAATTGTTTTTTCAATGCGAAAACTAAACTAATGAATCCGAAGCTTTTGTTTTGAGTTTTGAAGCTTTATATGGTGTGTAATATGCAATTTAATATTGAAGTTTAAAGCAAAAAAAAAAAACTAAACTAAAAGTTATTCAATACTTCATTCGGTATCATTTTAACTGATGTTTAAAATTGTGATACATCTACTTGTTATGTTTGTTTTGTTTACATAAACATTATTTATAACTAAAAAGCACATCAAAGAGGAAAAATAATATACAACCAAGTTCAATAGCTCACAAAAATTGATTGAAATTTCAATATTTGCATAAAATTTGAAAACATCAACAAAATTAAAAATAAAAAAAACACACACACACATTCAAAGGGATAGAGAAGAAGTAATTAAAATTAATAAATGTTAAACATAAGAAAAGGAATTAAACTGAGCCACGCGTGAGTTGCTATCACCTAACTGAACAAGGCAACAACTCTTTAAGTCATCTGTCATCGACATCTCACCTACCGCTCCCCTGCCGCCTACATCTCAGCCGTCCGTTAAAATTCTGAGATCTGCTGTGAACTGTGGGGCCCACTGTAATCACTCTTAAATTAATCACGTGTTGATTTGTATTGGGCTTACAAATAGAAGCCCATTTAATATTACGAAAGGGCCTTTTGTAATTTTTGGGCTTAATCAGCGAAGCAACGAGGAGACATTTTTTTTTTGAAATTGAACGACGAAGAAGCAAAAAAAAAAGAAGAGGAAGACGAAGACGAAGCAGCCATGTCCGGCGGATTCTCGAGCTTGGTTTCTCAAAGAAATGGAGCAATCTCTTTGTTTCGTCTCAGATTTTTGAAATTCGGCTGTTTCTCTCGAGCGTGTTTTTCTTGCGGCGCTGCGAAACAGTCGAAACGAGATGATGATTTTTATGCTTCTTCTCACCACCAAGCTTTTGGTTTCTCTGGTGAGTTTGTTTATGAGCTATTGAAAAATCTTACTTGTTTTAATATGTTCGTGTTAATTATACGATACTGAGAATTTTTTTTTACTCCTCCATGATTAATTGTATAGTTTTATGTTCCTGTTTCTGTTGTAGCTCAGAGTTATTTTACATAATTTCAAGCTCTGCATACATATGATGTTCTTGGTTCTGATTAATTTAAAGGTTTAAGAATTCGAGTTCTAGAACTTTAGGAGTGAAATTTTATGTGGGTTTTGCTGAATTTTGAATCTTGTAAATAAAATAAAAAAAAATTTCTCTGAATCTTTTGGATGAATTTGTTAAAGACTTGAGCTTCTTTGGGTCTATGAGCAGGGTTGGATATGGAGAAGAGCATATATAACATTCTTACAATCGACCGCTGGGGATCTCTGAATCATATGGACTATAAGCAGGCTCGTCTTAGACCAGTTCATGGGAAGCTGGCTTTGAAGTTTCTTAAATGGGTTGTCAAGCAACCCGGTTTGCAGACTAATCATCTTGTTCAGTTGTTTTGTATTACTGCACATATACTTATTAGAGCTAGAATGTATGACCCTGCAAGGCGCATCTTGAAGGAGTTGTCTTCGATGGGTAAGGAATCAAGTTTTGTCTTTGGTGCTTTGATGACCACGTACCGGCTTTGCAATTCAAACCCTTCTGTTTTCGACATCTTGATTAGTGTGTATCTTAGAGAAGGAATGCTTCGAGAATCTTTGGAAGTATTTCGCTTGATGGGTCTTTATGGGTTCAACCCATCTGTTTATACTTGTAATTCAATGCTAGGTTTTATTGTAAAGAGTGATGGGGATGCGTCAGTCTGGTCTTTCTTGAAGGAAATGCTTAAGAGGAAGATTTGTCCCGACGTGGCCACCTTCAATATACTAATTAATGTGCTCTGTGCTGAAGGAAACTTTAAAAAGTCGTGTTATCTCATGGAAAAGATGGAGAAGAGTGGCTATTCCCCAACTATAGTCACGTATAATACTGTGCTTCATTGGTATTGTAAGAAGGGGAGATTTAAAGCTGCTATTGAGCTTATAGATCACATGAGGACAAAAGGGGTCGATGCTGATGTGTGTACATATAACATGCTTATTCACGATTTGTGCAGAAACAGTAGAAGTGCCAAAGGTTATTTGTTGCTGAGGAAAATGAGGAAGAGGATGATATACCCCAATAAAGTCACTTACAATACGCTTGTTAATGGTTTTTCCAATGAAGGAAAGGTTACAATTGCCTGTCAACTTTTGGATGAGATGTTAACCTTTGGACTTTCCCCGAATCATGTTACTTATAACTCTTTGATTGATGGACACATCAGTCAGGGAAACTTTAAAGAGGCTTTGAAGACGTTTTATATGATGGAAGCACAAGGTCTTATACCTAACGAAGCTAGCTATGGCGTACTTTTAGATGGGTTGTGCAAGCATGCAGATTTTGACTTAGCAAGAGGCTTTTACACGAGAATGAAGAGAAATGGGATCGCTATTGGGCGAATAACATACACTGGAATGGTTGATGGGTTATGCAAAAATGGGTTATTGGATGAAGCAGTTTTGATGCTTAATGAAATGAGCAGAGATGGTATTAATCCTGATATTGTCACATACTCTACACTTATAAATGGGTTTTCCAAGATGGGGAGGTTTAAAACTGCTAAAGAGATAGTGTGCAGAATTTATCGAGCTGGTCTTAGTCCAAATCGTATCATCTACTCAACGCTGATATACAATTGTTGCAGGGCGGGGTGCTTAAAGGAGGCGTTAAGCATTTATGAAGCTATGATCCTCGAGGGCCACACTCCAGACGATTTCACGGTAAATGTACTTGTCAGTTCGCTATGTAAAGCTGGAAAAGTGGATGAGGCAGAAGAATATATGAGTTGCATGAGAAGTGATGGTATTCTTCCTAACGCAGTTAGCTTTGATTGTCTTATCAATGGGTATGGAAGCTTGGGTGAAGGGCTTAAAGCATTCTCTGTATTTGATGAGATGATCAGAGTAGGTCATCACCCAACATTCTTCACATATGGCAGTCTCCTCAAGGGATTATGCAAAAGTGGGCATCTAAGAGAGGCGGAGAAATTTCTGAATTGCCTCCATAATGTTCCTGCAGCTGTCGATACTGTAATGTACAACACACTACTCACTGCTTTGTGTAAATTAGGGAACTTGGACAAGGCTGTTTCTCTTTTTGGTGAAATGGTACAGCGAAGCATTCTGCCTGACAATTATACATATGCCAGTCTTATTTCTGGGTTGTGTAAGAAGGGCAAGATTGTTATTGCCGTACTTTTTGCTAAGGAAGCTGTGGCTCGAGGTAATTTAATGCCCAACAAGGTGATCTATACTTGTTTTGTGGATGGCATGTTCAAGGCTGGCCAGTGGAAAGCTGGTTTGTATTTTCGAGAGGAAATAGAGAAACTAGGTCTTACCCCTGATGCTGTCACAACAAATGCAATGATTGACGGTTACTCAAGGATGGGGAAAGTAGTGAAGACAAACGAACTACTTTCTGAAATGAGGAACCAAAACGGTGGTCCTAATTTGACGACTTACAATATTCTCTTGCATGGGTATTCAAAGAGGAAAGACATATCAACAAGTTTTATGCTATATAGATCCATGATATTGAACGGCATTACACCTGACAAGCTCACATGTCATGCTCTTGTTCTCGGGATTTGTGAATCCAACATGTTTGAGATTGGTCTTAAAATCTTGAAAGTATTCATAGGGCGAGGTTTTGAAGTTGATAGGTGTACATTCGACCTGCTAATCTCCAAATGCTGCGCAAATGGAGAGATCAGGAAGGCATTTGATGTAGTTAATATCATGACCTTACTGGGAATCTCCATTGAAAAAAATACTTATGACGCCATCGTAAGCATCCTCAACAGGAACCAGAGATTCCAGGAATGTCGCATGATTTTGCACGAAATGTCAAAGCGAGGTTTATCTCTCGAGTGTACAAAATACATTAGTCTGCTTAATGGTCTTTGTAGAGTTGGAGATATAAAGACTGCGTTTGCGTTGAAGGATGAGATGATAGCATTTAAGATATGTCCACGTAATGTAGCTGAGAGTGCAATGGTAAGAGCGCTTGCAAAATGCGGTAAGGCTGAAGAAGCTATGCTGCTTCTTCGGTCTATGCTGAAAATGAAATTGGTTCCAACTATCGCTAGTTTCACTACTCTAATGCACATGTTTTGCAAGAATGGTGATGTTACGGATGCCCTGGAATTGAGAGTCGTCATGAGAAATTGTGGCCTGAAGCTTGATCTTGTGTCGTACAATGTATTGATTACTGGACTGTGTGGCAGAGGTGATATGGTAGCTGCATTTGATCTCTATGAAGAGATGAAACGGGAGGGTTTCTTAGCCAATGTGACTACCTACAAAGCTCTCATCAGTGGGATTCTTTCTGTAGGAACTGCATTCCCTGGGACTGATATCATCATGAAAGATTTACGCGCAAGAGGATTCGTAACATCCTTGAGCTTGTCACATGAGTGTCAAAAAACATTGTCGGTGGTCATGGAGAAGCTGAAGGTCTTGCAACGTAACAAGAAGATATAACATCAGAACAAGCTTTAAGAGTAATCTTATGATCCCCTTCTTAAGCAATCTAGTGTTAAAGCGTATCTCAAAAATCTGCTTCTCGGTAACACGGTTTGTTGTTAATCCTGATGTTAGCTAATCTTTCATAGCTTATTTAGGGTTCTCATATATTGTGCTTTCTGTTTCCAGGTGAAATGGCAGTTAATCACCCTGAACCGCTGGATGTGCAGAGTAAATGTTCGCTAGAGGAACCTAATACAAATGTAATGAACGGAGCTCCCTGAGCTTTTTGTCTGATTCACCGTATGCATCTTAAGTCTTCTCCGCCTTTCTGAATAGCATTTGAAATACGCACTCATAGTTATACTTTGTTTTCTGTTGGTATATTGACAGCTCTTGATTTGAGTGCTAACCAATTCCTGAAAGCTGAAGCACTTAAGCTTTGTACTTTAACGCAGAACAAGACAAGCAAGACAGTGAAGCTGCTGCGTCTTCGTCACTGGCTCTTTACCCTGACAAATACAACTCAAAATCCATACCAGAAGAGATCAAGATCCAGGTGGGTTTATATATATAGCTGTTGTCTTACTACTCCACTTGCTTTAGAAACCTTGTTTGTTTACTTTGTTGTTTCTTTCGTTTTGTTGTCTCTTTACAGTAAGTAGTGGAACAAACTCTGAGTAATAGCTGGAGATGTGTCATGTGCTGACTTCACCTGTCAAATGAAATGATTCAGGAGAAATTGGTAATGAAATGCAAGAGCCATGGAAGCAAAAGGGTTCTTCTTGTGTGTCTGTGTGTGTGTGTTTTGAGGAATCTTTTGATGGAAATATTGTCAGAAGACAGAATCTAGCACTTGGTCAGATTGCATCACTGGATCTCTTACCACTCGTGAGTCATTTCCACAAATGTGAACTTGATTCTCTTTTAATTTTCAAACAATTTTGTGTAGATATTATTTTAGTTTTGAGTTTTATATCAAATATTTTTTTACCATAATTTTGTTGCATCCATCATGAATAAACAACAAAAACTTTAGAAAGTAAGTCGTAACTATTACAATAATTATCATTAACAAAAAAAAAACTATTACAATAATTATGAAATTTTATCAATTCTATATTGTTATAAGCAGCATAAATAACTAGTGTGAACTACAAAAAAAACTAAAAAAGAAAAGAAATTATTATACAGCTAGTGGGTTTAATATATACTTTGCTAAAGCTGGTTGATGAGTAATGACGGCAGGCATTTTTAGATTATAATTTTGTCAAATAAAGATCTTTTTTATGAATTTACTAATTTTTCTCATTCAAAGTTCAAAAAAGTGACCATATTATTCATTTAAAGAAAATGCCACTTGATCATGTTAATTATAGTGAACTATTAGCTTCATTATTTTGACAAAATCTATATCTTTTAAAACTTTTAGCCATTTGGTTATTTATAATAATTTTTAATTTTTTTACTCGCCATAATAATTCTTAATAAAAACTGAAAATATAAGAGTTTTTTTTCCAACGAAATATAAGAGAATTATTATTACAAATTAAAGAAGGAAAAAAAAAACAATAATGGGAGATGACAAAAACAGTGCCAGCAAGTCACTTGCAATGCATCCGTCTGAACCAACATTACATTTTAGACATTAATCTCTAATTAACAGACGTTTGCCAGCTAACATTTCCGTTACTATAACCCAAAACACATCACCTCACTTTCTCTAACTCCGTTTATGTAACCCGTTACAGACATCGCACCAAGAAATAAAAGAGAAAAAAAGACAGAAGCAAAAGAAAAAAAGAATTTTTAGAAAGCAAAAAAAAAAAAAGTCTCTCTTCCTCTCTCTCTCTCTCAGATTCTCTCTCTTCATCGATCATTTTCTTTTGAGTTTCTCTCACTTTCCTTCATTTTCTCGGCGGCTTCTTCTCCTTTTTCTTGGGAAAAATCTTCTTCCTTTCCTCTAGACGCCATGTCGGTACGTTAAATCATCTCCTGAATTTTTTTTATTTGCGTGTTTCTTTTGAGTTTCGAATTTTTGAGAATTTGTAGTTTCATCTGATAAGTTAGATTCTATTGTTTTTTTTTATCAAAAGGGTTTTTGTCTGAACAATTTTTTTGTCGCCTTCTTCGATGTGAGGTTTAAAAGAAAAATCAGATGTGGTGTTGTGATTCAGATGAGCTTATTGTTCTGGATCTCGATCTTTGGCTTATATATATTCAATTTGAGTTTTGATTAATCAAAGCTTAGAGTTTGATAGGTTAAACTCGAAAAAGAGTTATTAGAGATTGATTTGTCTTTTTTTTAGTTTAGATTTTGATTTAGGGTTTTCTGATTTTAGGATTTGAGATTATAAATTAGGGTTGATATAGAGATTGTTGTTGTTGTTTTTGGTTCATTTTGATAAGTGAAAAAGACATGAACATTGTGTTATTGTTTAGGGACAAGCAAAAGATCTTACTATCTTTTTTGCCTTGTGGATTGTTTGCTTATTTAGAGTCAAAAGTTAAAATAACCACTAGTTTCAAACTTTAGTTTTTTGTGTTCTTACCTAACAAAGTTGATAGGAACTTTTAAAAAATGTCTGTTATGGTTGGTTTTGGTAATCTTTTCGACTTATTGTGTATAGTGTCTGCTAAAAAATGGTAAGTTGATTAGTTTGGGCTATTGTACAACCTTTTTCCCCTGATCATAAGTCTTCGGATTTCGTATTTGCTCGGTGTTGCTTTCTCGGGTTACCTTTGCCTCGTCTCTTCTCTTTTGTGTTTGCTCCCACCTATAGACTTGAAAGCTCAAGCCTTTATTCATGAAGAATGTCGTTTTCTAGAGTTTAGATTCGTTTTTAAAAAGCCATACAGTTAATAACATTTAAGTAGAATACCATTACAATGAAATTGGAACGAAGAATCTTCGCATTGAGATTGAGATTGGACTTATATATCTCTTGATGTTTTTGTGAGTTTCAACTCTTCATTTGTGTTGTTTATATGAGAACAGGACAAAGGTCGTCCCTTGCCGAAGTTTGGTGAATGGGATGTGAATGATCCAGCATCAGCAGAAGGTTTCACAGTGATATTCAACAAAGCTAGGGATGAGAAAAAGACTGGTGGCAAACCCGGATCACCCGGTAAATCCACCGAGAGTCATGTTAAGTCTGGTGGAGATCCTAGTAAACCTCAGCCTGTAAGTTTCATCATCTTCATTTTTGTTTACCTCTCACTAAGTTGAATCTTGATCAACCATTGTCGAACAAAATGTGTTTCAGAAAAAATGGCTATGCTGCATGCAATCTCCGGCAGTAGACGCTTGACAGAGACAACAACAAAGATGGATTTGGTTGCTGCCAAGAGATTAAAAGAAGTCACATTGCTTTTTTATACATCTAAATAAAGCAATGTTCTTTTTTATGTTTTTATTGTCTTTCTTGAAATTTACCCACACACCCAAAAAGAAAAAAAAAAGAGTTCCTAAAGATGACTTTCGAGCTCTCTTTTTTAGTATCGCGATTATGATTCCTTCTTCTTTGAAGTTCTTTGTTCTAAAATGATGTAAAATCGTGTTGCCACTTTTATTTTGAAAACCTGAAAAGAAAAGAAAAAAACATAGTTACTATGTGTCTATATGTAATGATTCTCGTTGTTCTTTTTTGAGGATTTAAGTTTTTGGTGTTTTTCTTTGTTGATTCAAAAAATATAATTATGTTTTGTTTATCATTTTTGTTTTTGCATCAGGAAAAAAAAATGTTTTCCCATCTACATTTAACAAAACAGTGAATCCAAAACACAATGTTAATTGTAAAAAGAAAAACAACGTTAGGGCATATTGATGGGCTTTTACTGAGCCCATCAAATATTCGAAGTTTTAAATAATCCCTCACTCGAAACTGTGGAGACCGTTGTTGGGTTGGGTCCTTTAAATCTCGAAGCAAAAAAAAAATTTGTATGAAGTGGAGATTTTATATAATCTTATTTGGTTTTTATGCAAATAGTTAACTAGTAAATCTATCGTGTATATAATTGATTTCGTAATAGATTTTGTTTCGGTTCTTCCTGTCAAAAAAAAAGTCAGAAAATAGTCCATACTGTAATTTTTATTTTTTTGTGATAATCAGCAATTCTATTTAGACACTAAGATTCTCACGGACAATAAGTACATTAAAGAGAATAAAGAAAAAAAGGTCAAACAGGAACAGAATACTAAAAGGCTTAAAATTTAGTGCAATTCAATTCAGTGATATAAATCATTCAACGTCTATTCACTTATCTTTATGTGTGTGTGTGTGTATATTGCATTATAGTGCATAGCATTGTAGTGCAACTAAATCATAACAATCCAACTATTACAGAAGATGTCCGCAGCCGAGGACAAGAAACCGTCGTCTCATATTACCGTCACAGTCCAAGATCAGGTACTTTTTTAAATTACAAACATGGTACTGACCAAACACCAACTATTATTTCACATACATGTTTTAAAGTTTGCAGTAAACTAAACTCTCTTTGTTCGTGTGTATGTTATAGTACTATTGTATATTGACCGGCCTAAAAAGATTAATTAAAGCCCAAAAACGCTTAAAGTTGTTATATATAATTGTATAAAACAGGAGAATAAATGTGTGTACTTCCGAATAAAGAGAGACGTTGTCCTACGTACGATGATGGAAGCATTTTGCACCAAAGTTGGAAAAGATATGTGTACTATCAGGATTATTTTCGATGGAGTTAGGATCAAACCCAATCAAACTCCCAACGAGGTATTTTATTTTTCAAAAAAAAAATGTTGTTTATCTTAATAAGGTAACTATATATATATATACTCCAATGTCATATACTGAGAAAAGAAAATGATTGTAGCTTGAGCTTGAAGAGGGAGATGAAATCGATGCACTTGTTGAGCAAGTCGGAGGTTGCAGTTTCTGTCATCGCCGTTAACAGAGTTTCTCTTGACGACGTTTATAGTCATCACTATGGCTCAATAATATATATATTTGTCCTGTTTAATTATTTTTTTTTCACATTTTGTTTAATAACAAAAGTAGGCTATTCACCAACGCTATTATTAAGGTTAATATAATTTGTAGTATGGACTAATCTGTATCTATTATATAAACTACAATCTAATAGTAAGGGTATTCGATTGAGTTTAACGAATTTTTCATGTATTCAATCAATTATTTATAGTAAAATCTGAAATCTCATATTATTCAAACAAGAATTTCATAAAAGTTTTAAAAATTCACGGGAATAATAGTTTTAATATGTATCTTCAACTAAATTGAAGTTCATTTTTTAAAAATACAAAGATTTAAATCACACTTTTAGGTAGGATTATAGAGAATTTTGAAAACAAATTACAGTAACTTTTCTAATTCATCAAAATCTTCTCAAACCCATTAAAAAATCAAATCATCTTCAAAAAATGGGTATCAGAAAAAATGGCTATGCTGCATGCAATCTCCGGTTGTAGACGCTTGACAGAGACAACAACAAAGATGGATCTGGTTGCTGCCAAGAGATTAAAAGAAGTCGCATTGCTTTTTTATACATCGAAATAAAGCAATGTTCTTTTTATGTTTTATTTTCTTTCTTGAAATTTACCCACACACCCACAAAAAAAAAAGAGTTCCTAAAGATGATTTTGGAGCTCTCTTTTTTAGTATCGCGATTATGATTCCTTCTTCTTTGAAGTTCTTTGTTCTAAAAATGATGTAAATATAGAAGATATGATCTGTTAGATGTGGTTACGAGAATATTATGTAGTTAACATTATGATACGATCCTAGATATGATTCTAGATTCTATTCCTCTGTATATATGTCTTGTACATTCATTCAACGTAATATAGAACAATACATTCTTCTTAACCTTTACATGGTATCAGAGCTCTATTGTTAAATCAATAGATCCTCTCTCTTTTTTTTAAGCTCTCTTTCTCTCCTTTTTCGATTTAGCCATGGAATCACCAGCCTCTTCAACAACCCAAACCGCAAGCTCTAACATCAACACTGTTGATCCCCAAAACCCT